>JASWJB010000096.1:0-129942 GCA_032433595.1 Conoideocrella luteorostrata
CCCCCGTCTGCCCCCCAGATCCCCCGAATTTGTGCACACTCGTCCATCCTGTGGTGACCGGAACGGCCCCAAACGTACCAAAGTCTCCCCGCACGTTCGGCTAGTTAGTTTGAGTTTGACTCTGCCCTCCCCCCGTCTCTGTCACCTGTCGACTGCTTGAAGCCCTCTCCTTGGGAGCCCCGCCGCCGCCGTCCTCCTCCCATCAGTCGCTTCCCCATCCATTCCCCAACAATTGACCCAGTCTCCAGTCAATCGCCCCCGTCGGGTGGCCAATGACGCGCATCTGGCCGCATCTGAAGCCAGTTATCATCCAATCGCAAGCTTGTCCGTAAAGTTTGGTGCGTCTGGCAGCAATCCTCTTTCCTGCGCAAATCACGATGGTGAGCCTCGGTAGCCCTCTCATGCCACTCCCTTTCATATGCACATGCTTGACGTCTGGCTTTGGTTATAAATGGCCTTTCTGGCACGCGCCGGATCAAGGGTCCCTGTACAAGCCTGAATTCTCGAATCACAAGCTTCGGATTTCTTACTTGGACCTTGTCGCGATCGGATCCTTTAGTTGGCTCATAGAGAGATACATTCCTTGCTTACTAGAGCTGTTTTACCTTTCACTACCTTTCACTTTCTAGATTTGGTCAGTCAATCAGTCAGTCATTCTTTAACACATTCTCGTGCACACACCACGCCTTGCCCCCCCCTCTCGATACCGATTGTGCAGAGATTTGTTGGTTCCGCCGTTTTTCCTCCTCTGGACCCGCATTCTGCCCTCACCCTGCAGTCTCTTCAAGTGCTAACTCGTCTCTTTCGTGATAAAGATTCCCCACCGTGCGCTACATTTTCATTCTTACATTACAAATATGGCTTCCACTATTCCCGAGGGCCATGTCGGCAACTTGAATGCCGAGCAGGAGGCCAAGCTTCGCGAGCTCTGGAGCACTGTCTTCCGATTGTACGACATTCTTCAGGACTGGAGCCAGAAGAAGAAGACTGAGCCGGCCCCGGCCAAGGTTGAGTCACCAAAGAAATCACGTTGGTTTGGAGGATGGAAGGAGCCCGAGGCCCCCGCCGGCCCTGCGCTTCCCGAGGAAGCCCTTAAGCTCATTGACTGTGGCGAGGCCGATAAGTTTGGCCTGGTCAAGCAGTTCCAGCAGGTTATTGCCACTCAAACCCCAGAGTCTCTTCGTGCTATGGTTTTGGGTTCTGTCAAAGTTGAGCACCCCGATGCCCTTGCTCTGCGATTTTTGCGAGCCCGCAAGTGGGACATCAAGCGTGCGTTGGTCATGATGTTCTCTGCTATGAACTGGAGACACAATGAGTTCCGTGTTGACTCTGATATCCTGGCTAATGGCGAGGAGGTTCTTGTTCGCGACGAGGAGAAGGGAGAAGTAAAGAGCAAGGCACTGGCCCAGGACTTCATGAGACAGATCCGTGGCGGAAAGAGCTTCATCCACGGCGTCGACCGGGAGAACCGGCCCATCAGCTATGTCCGCGTCAAGCTGCACCGTGCTGCCGATCAGTCCGTGGAAAGTCTTGAGCGATACACAACCTACCTCATTGAGACGGCCCGCCTTGCTTTGGACCCTCCTGTCGAAACCGCCACGCTCGTCTTTGACCTGTCCAACTTCACCCTGGCAAACATGGACTATGTCCCCGTCAAGTTCATCATCAAGTGTTTCGAGGCTAATTACCCCGAATCATTGGGTGCCATTCTCATTCACAACTCCCCCTGGGTGTTCAAGCGTAAGTAACCGGTCCCCCAAGTTGAGTCTGAAACATCTTGCTAATATACGACAGCTTGCTGGAAGATCATTTCCGCCTGGCTTGACCCTGTCGTCGCCGCTAAGGTCCACCTGACCTACGGACGCGAGGGTCTTGAGGAGTTTATCCATCCTTCCCAAATCATTAAGGAACTCGGCGGTGACGAGGACTGGGAGTACAAGTACGACGAGCCTGTTCCAGGCGAGAACGCCGCCATGAAGGACACTGCTACTCGTGACAAGATCCAGCAGGAGAGAGATGAGTTGGCTAACCAGTTCGAGCTGGCCACCAAGGAATGGATTGCCAACCCCGAAGGTGCCAAGGGCGCCGACATCAAGAACAAGAGAGAAAGCATTGTTGTCCAGCTCAAAGAGAACTACTGGAAGCTGGATAAGTACGTTCGCTGCCGATCTTTGTACGATCGTCAGGGCAACATCCGACTCGGTGCTAAGACGGTGTGGTATCCCGAGCAGGCGGGTGAGAAGAGGGCCCCCAACGGCTCGATTCAGCAGATCGAGGATCTTAGCAAAGGAAAGGATGGTGTGGCAACCACCAACGTTGTACCTACGGCAGAGATTACGGCTTAGATGGCATACCCTTTGTAAATTACGCATGGCTTGATATGAGACGCATCTTATGACTAGATATTTTTGACTTATCTTGAACAATATGATACAATACGTTTTGAGATGTACGTAATTTACCGTGATATGCAGCTCTAAACTGGCATAAGTGCCGTTGCTGTTTCTTTTTGCATAGAATTGCTCTTGCGTGCTGAACAATACATATCTGTTGATGGGGGGTGAGGGGGCGGGGACGGGTGCTATTGCTGGCACTTCGTCTGTTCTGGCTACAATGTGAGGCCAGTCGGTAGGTATTTCACCCATTACCTGCCCTTCCATCACCCAGCTTAAATTAAACATCGCATATGCTATCTATGGTGTTTTTGCCGGCTTTTGAAGTGCGAACAGTGGTGGCACCAAGTCACAGAACAATGTCTCCTACGACGAAACAAAACACGCGGTGTGAGCTATTCGGCCATTGGCGTAGCCGCTGGTTACCTTCCCTGCGTATTCGATGGAGTGAACACTTCGACCCAAGGAGTTACGCGGATCAACATGAAGGTCCAGATGAGCTTGGTTTGAGCACATGCTGAATCTCCTGGCTCTGAGCACTTCGTAAGTTCATGATGCTCGGAATACACATTCTGTTTCTTGATGGGTTTCGCCTCGAGTCTGAAGATGATGGTTGGTCGGGCATTATTGAGTGGACTCTTGATGTGTCTGGTACTATCTAGGACGGTCGGTAGTACTTCACGGGTGACGAAGATGACGACAATGCTTGGGAAGGTAGCACCTACACATCCGAGAGTGATGCTTCCTCGCTCGCAGCCTTTCATTCCGCCGGCTCCGACACTTCAGACTATTTTCCCCCCATGCAAAGGAGAGGCTAAGCGTCATGAGCATTCAATGCTTAGTCCGCACACGGCCCGATTCAACCACATTCAATTCTTTCTCATTGCCCTCGGCAACGCCGCAGCTCAATTGCCTGCCATTGAAACTCTGCACGCACTGCTCAGCCAATCAAACTTCGAAATAATGCACAAGGGATACGGCGAGGTAATGAGCGCTGGAACGGGCAGAGGCGATCCTGACACGAGGGAAATCCCGGTCCGCGATGGCTTCTGATTGTAATTGGCGGCTTCAAGACGACGCTGAGGCTTCACTTCATGAATCAGGCGGGAAAGGGCGATGTCACATGATTTAACGCAGAGACAAGCTCATATTAAAGACTCCTGTATAGCTCGTTCAATATATGAGAGGATGTATCGAGAATTCATGCGCATCTTGCCTACGATAACTCGTTTGCACATGTACTTGTTTAGCGTAGAGTGGGCTTGTCCAAGAATTCTTCGCTTCTTCCACAACATCTTTCAGCTTTTCAATTTTCTTTCTACGCATATCTTGCCCGGCTTGGTTGATTTCATCCTTTGGATCTGTGTCTTCTGGATCTTTTCCATCTACGGCATCCAATCATCCGGAAATCTCGTTGACTGGCTCATAGCGGGCTCAGTACACGTCTTGGCAAATCTGGGCCAGGCGTAACTAAGATTGTCACTGGCGACGATAATCTCAACCTTCTCTAAGTGATGCCCAACTCTATAGACCTGATCGACCAGAATCTTGGCAATATTAGCGTCTTGGACATACCTGTTGGCCATCAGCACGATCTTCATGTTCCTGATAGCTTGGCACCAATTGTCCTCGGTTTTCACAGACTTCCGTATACAAAAATAGGCATATGCTATGCTATTCTTGATATTGGCGGAGGAGACCCTGTGAACGCCTCAGAGCTCCGCCATCTAACCCACAAACTCAGGAAACGCTTGATACGAAGTTCTCAATGCCACTATTCACATTTGAGGGTACCATACCGCAACAAGCGTTTCCTGAGTTTGTGGGTTAGATGGAGGAGCTCTGAGGCGTTCACAGAGTCTCCTCTGCCAATATCTTTGGCGTGTGACTCTTTCCGCAAGACACTGGTGATTCGTCGTACTTGCTTGGTAAGATACCGTATAGATGTCACCGACGGCCACAACTACACAGTTTGTGCGGGGATTTGAGCACCCCTAGGGTAGCTACGTGGAGGAAAGATTGCTCTTTTGCAGAGAAGAGCGTCAGTCAGCTTTTGATCAATGTATTTATAGTTAGCATAGTTGCCCTCAGAATGAAAAGAAACCATGCCTTCTTCGTGAAGCAAAAATTAACACTTTGTGATTTTAATCGTGCCTTTTGAGCCTATTATTATTATTGATACTAACTATTTGAACGCTTAAACCATTTGATCAAATGCAGTAAAGCAAGACTGCAGGACCAATTGAGAAGCTACTCAACGTCTCACAATACAGAGAACCGCTTTTGACCTACGATTCAGTCTACGCTTACAAGGCGCGGACTCCACGGCAAGATAACAGCACCCTGGATACACGAACCAATTGATCAATTGATACCGAATAGTACAACCAGCCGTACAGGTTGTTTGGTGTGTTCTTTTCATCCTGACAAAACAGCTACCAGCCAAAGTCGTATTGGCCGCTCCATTTCAGCAAAACTTGCAAAAGCGTTGGTTGATACCAGTTTACCGTCTAAAAATACTGGTTTCACAGGAAGGCTCCAGTCTTTAGAATCGAAGGGAAGATGTCTAACCTGACCTAAAAAAAGGACTCAGCAAACTTTTACGAATCTAATTAACACTAGCTGCACAGGTTTAGGCAATGCTTCCAGCACGAACTATGCCTTCCAAAGAGGGGGGGAGCTGGTGTCTGACACAGTGTAAAGAATAACGCAGGGGGCAGTTGTTTCCAATGGAAATAAACCAGATTCCAGCTGTTCAACTCGGGAAAGGCGACTTAGTCCACTCCAGATTATCACTGTTCGCGGAAGATAATGATTCATCGGATCACGCAGGACGGCATGACCAAGGACTACGCGGATACAGTGTGCGTTGACATCATAGCAGTTGCACAGACTGACTTACAACCGGGCTTTATACGTTCCTGTTTTGAATTCTTGTCTGGTTCTTGTCGAATTAGATGTCGACGAGACCTAAGGATTTGAAGGAGTCATTACGATTGTCTTGGAGGCTGGCAAAGATATGAATAGAATAGATAACAATGAAGACATGTCACTGATAGAGGCCAGATGAAATTGACGTGGGAGAGTGATCCAGGGGCCCTGTGGTCAAAACGGACGGCCAGTAGTCGAAGGTGACTTCGTTGACTTAAATTTACGGCATCTATTTATGTTTATATCAAGCTGGTATTTATATCATATAGTTAGACTGTGTGAACATTAATGTTGCTGCTTCACAGCATATAGAAGCGGTCCTTGATCCGCGCCAAATATAGCTAATACCGCCGTCGTTACCCTGCGTTTTGATTTCCCGGACGGCAAAGAAATGAACTCGAGACACCAGCTGCAATCATGCGAGTGAAGGCTTCAAGTGCGAAAAAGATCCGCACAGAGTCTCAGTTTTGTTTTGTGAGATTTTGGATCAAAGTTGGCGAAGTCGAACTCCGCCGACGAGCCAAATTTGCGGCAAACATGCCGCACTCTCGACCGGCTGCGACTCTCTTGAACGTGTGCTCAACATGCTTTGTCGTTGAAGTTGTAGTAGCCAAAACCAAGGTCATCGGAATCTGTTACGGACTTGTCGTAGAAACGGCAAGTGCCTGTTTGCGTGCCCGACCCAGGGTCGGTAACAATGTAGAAACCCGTGGACAGACATCGAGTATCTACTTTACATGATGCTATGCAACCGGCCTGGTTCGAATTGAAGTTTGCATTGTAATTAAACGCATTAGGGCCGGGCAAGCCCCGGGCGTTGCATATTTTTGGTCTTATGATGACGGGAGTGAAAGTTTGAGAAACAGTCACGGTTGCCGGTTCTGCGTTAGCGTGAGACTGATAGTTGATGTTAGCAGGCGCACAAATAGGTGATGTTTGTTTGGCATTGAAGAATAGAGCTGATTTAAGATGGCATCCTGAATTCCTGAGAAGGAGAGGGACGGGCACTTACAGTAACAGTGGCTGAGGCTGTGAGGGTATCGATGATGGTCTGGGTGATTGTAACTGAGTATGCGGCTGCAAGAGTAGCCTATAGCATGTCAGCAGCTGGGCGAGTAGCGGCCGAAGTCTTTTCCATGATCTTACTGTGATTGTGGCTGTGCTCTTGTTTGGCGCGGTGACTACGATGGTCTTGGTAGTCGGCTGTACTATGCAAGAACAGGCAGCGCTGATCTTGCAGGCCGGGAAACCTCGCAGCGCTGGGTGCAAGGCTCCTCTGTCCTCATTGCCTCGCTTGGCATATCTTGTCACCGGATCTCCTGTGACCGTGGTCGTTCTGCCATGTTTCATTAGTCGACGAACATCCCGGAGGGGAGGGAGGGGAGGGCCAAGTATACATGGTCACCGGACTCGGCGTTTCTGTGATGGTTATTGTACCGGTATTGGTAATAGTGTTGGTCCTTCACAGCAGTAAGTATAGGACGAGAAAACGCAATAAACTAGGAGTATGCTCGAGACTCACTGCGTGGCCTGTAAGGTTACGGTTGGTGGCGGAAGATTTGAAGTCACTGTCACAGTGGCTGCAGCTGCGGTCACGGTGACGCTTGTTGAGCGCGGGTAGCCCAGGTAAGACGAGCATAATGATGTTGCTATTGCCTGTAATGGCTTCTTCAAGATAGAGTACACCGGGTCAACCGCGCTATAGACGGCTTGTTGGTTGGGTGCCGCGGTAGCACCCGAGCAAGCAATTGCAGCGCAGGCCGGGATTAAAGTTTTCGAAAATCTCATGTTAGGCTTGGAGTACAGAAAGGCCTGGAGAGTCGAGAGTTATGGTGACACAGGTGTCGGAAGTCTGGCAAGTCATATAGAGGGAGAAGGGTCTTTTATTATATTCGAGCTGGTTAATACCTTGCTCGAGACTTTCCACTGCCCGCGGTGATCCCAATAACACTTTTTATGCAGGAACTATGCAAAACAACACCGACGAGTAGGACTAACGATGACTAGCAACCCCCAACGCGGTGTATTAGTTAGTTAGTTACCCAGGTAGCCCGATTTGGTCAAGCCGCGACCAAGTTTAAGCCCCAATGGGCCAGGAACCTGTCTGAGATCCAGTGCGGCTGCAGTTCACACAGCAGTCTGGACTCAGCTGGGTAGTTGCCGCGAGCTCTGGATCGAGTTTAGGCGTGTACGGCTGCCCGAGTTCTAGATCTCAGTACTCCGGTCGTATCGGAGTAGCCCGGCCACAAAGCGAAGTTGGAAGCTGATACTCCGTCTTCCGTGCGACGTTAATTGCGCGGCGGGCCTAGGCTCAACGGCGCCGAAGCCCCGTCTTGCGGCTAGACTCCTCTAGACAGCCACTCCATCATAACCCAAGTTGTGCAACCTGGGCGACCTGGGCTGTCCGCGTGCTATGCAAATGTGGCGCCTGGCGGTCGCGTGATTGACACCTCCGTACCTAGTCTTAATGCCGATTATGCAAAGTAGCCCCGAACCATCCTCCCTTCGTCTTGTGCATAGTAATTAAACAGTCTGATATTTTGTTGTCTTTGACTCATGCAGATAGTGTGGCTGGTAGTATTAAAGGCAGTGAAAAAGCAAGTCTGTGGCGTCGAGTCATGAAGTGGCGGTAACGCTGACCCCGTCGCAATTTTATCCCGGAGGGCGAGCGCGAAGTTCCCTGGTCGGACGTAATCGCCCTCGCGAGCCAACCAAGATCGCGCATGTTTTCGTGTAAATATGACAAGGCATAACTAAGGCCGAAATCCGAATTTATGACTGCGTCACAAACAACGTGTTTCCTCATAGTGCAAAGATGTCGGTATGCCTCGATTTATGAGGCTTGTGACATTCAATACCTGCCTGTCGGTGACGCGGTCATGGTTTACTTCAATTAGAACACAGAGATGGAAGCGGCATTGTATCCTCGATTGGGCAGCCAGAACTAGCGCCCTCGCTCTTTTGCGTGGGCGCGGATGGTGCCTGATCAAAGCTTTGACTGTCTCCCACTGGTGTCGGAGCTAATATCACGGGCTCCTGGCTACGGATTCATATTAGGGAAGAATAAGGTTTCTCCCTTCGCCAAAATCCACCCTAAATAGGCATTGTTGATACCGAGAAAGCCGCTGTGGCGATGTCTAGGCCCACTGCCTAGTGCAACACCGCATAGAGACTACACGAGGAATATATCTAGGCCGTGTATAATAATTTTGCAATATAAGTAGCAACGAGCCCACAGAACAGCGGAGAAACATTCGCTGTAGTTATTCGTAAGGCTAGGTTGACTAAGTGGTGTCTCATCATAGTTGTGGGATGGGGAATAAATACCTGTCCAGCAGCGATAGAATCGAAGACAGCTTGACACAGAATTGTCTTAGTTTACTTGAAATTACTATGGGCCGTCTATATAAGAAAAGGCACAAAGCCACTAAAACGATTAATACCTTCCCACTTTTCCGTTCCCACTGAATTAGAAAACCAAAGCTGCTCACTTGTGACAAGGAAAGTCCAAAAAAAAAAAAAAAAGAATACTGTGAAAAATAACAGCGACTCAGTCAAGAGAGCTACTGAAGTAGTTGGTCTTTTCTTATGTGAATTCTTATGCGAAGATTGTAAGCTTAGTTATTTACCCCTTTTCTAAGCTACATGCTAGTAGTAGTACTAGCTAAGGCTACATGCTAACAGTAGTAGTTGCAATAGCATCAAGAGAGCCATTTGCGCATTTTCCACCGAGTCCCACAGGTCAGTTGCGAGCGTCTGGCCTTAACCTAAGCACTAGGGCACGGTATCCTTTCTTTCTTCGGCTAGCACCTGCACATAATGTAGTGAAGCTGCTGGCTACAAGGACGTTGCTTTAACATTGGGTCTGCTTTTGTCTGTTTCATTGTAAAAGAAGACAAACTGAAGTCGAAAGAATCATCACATCGACAATCCAACAGGCTAACTAATGTATCGCAACGGATTTTTCAATAAAATACAATGTTATTTACATGATATCGCTCCAAAAAGAGCCCAATATATGGTGGGCCATATATTTCTAATTGTAAAATTCATGACGTATGATCTCCCAGTTGTTGGATCAGGTTGGGGATACATGTTGAATGTACACGCATCGATAGCGCTCAAGGTCGACACTGAATAGCCATCTGCGCGTAAACCAACCGCCACTGCATGATTAAAGAACTCATAGAAGTTCCGAGATCCGCTCGATTTGGTGATCTGTGAAGCTATCTTGAGAAATTGAAGATGCCAAGTTCGAGAAGGTGTTCAGGATCGAGAACTTGCGATTCTCGGGGCTACCCTATATCAAGAATCATCCATGATTATGGAACTGAGCCTGAAGCTGATGACAAATCTAATGATAAATTTATACCTATGATATCAAGATAAATAGAGGTGTAAATCTTCGTCAACAGAACTAGAACACAATGATAACTTCATTGATCAGACTGCCCGTAACTAGTCTTCGTGACAAACTTTGTGACAAAGCTAGAGGACCTGTTATGGAAGAGGACCACAATAGCAGCTGCTATTATAAATGAAGTAAACGGGGCTAATGACATTGTCCAATAGAACACAGAAGGGAACAATGCGCAGCGGTTGGTGAGAGGGGTCGATCATGTCGTCGCGGAACGGCCTCTATTACAAGTAGAAGGGATGGCAAGCTTGCTAGGCTGCTTTGCAGAGCTCAACGGCGCCAAAGCCCAGGTACTTCGAATCGTCTCAGCGCTATATCAACACCTTGTTCGAGCCTGACGCCATTTGCGCGAGTCTTGTGGATACGGAAACGATGATGACCGCGGGGATGGGGCACTCATTGGTGAGGAAGCCAGGCCATGGCTGTTGTACGTTGAAGCCTACTGCCTTCGCGGGCGCTGCCTCCTCCAACTGTGTCTGTACGACTACATGTCGTTCATCACAGCCAGCTACCTACCTAGGTAGGTAGTCAATAAGAATACATGCGCTCTTGGCTAGTAAGAGGCGGACCCTCTCTCTCTTTCTCCCACGCTTGATGCGCACTTCTTTGGCCCTCAACACAACCGGGTCTTGTGATAAACACTTTCCCCAAATACAAAAAGACAGAGCTACCATCTTATCTGGAGGATTCAAATACGAGTCCTGGCTAAGGGCTTTCTTGGTCGCAGGCCTTAGTCCCCAAGCCCCCACCCAGATGCTGACAGAACGGTGCTCTGAGATTGTCGGCGATTCGCGCGTGTAGGCTCGGATGCGCCGGCCGAGATAGGGGTGCACTCGGCCCGAGCGGAGCGATGAAAACTTGGCCTGGTGTGGTCGCGGTTGTGCCTCGAAATGACGATGACGCTAACGATGACGATGACGATGACCATGTTGGACACAGGAAGCCAGAGTTACGGGAGAGATGTGACAATAGCAATAAATACATATATACATGGAGAAATCATGTCGGAGACGGGACTGTCATCATCCACCGCTCTCACGAGAAACAGCGCACGAAATAAGTAGCAAAGCACGTAATCATGGCGCACCAACACTCTGGCTTCCCAACCCTGGTGCCAGCCATTATCAACAAAGTGAACATTGGAGATGTGAATCCGTTGGGTTGGTTTGTCCACAAACCTGCCCATTGGCAAGGCTATTCTCTCCCGCTTTTGTATGCAGAGGAACTTTTGTACTGTATTGTGTGTGCCTAACAATGAGATGGATTCCCCACAGGCATCATCCACACCGGATCCAAATTGACGCACTACGTAAGTTGCTTTATCGCCGTTAGACAGGGTACCCCGACTTGCACGATTGAGGGCGTTCCAGGCTTCGAACCGGCCTTCAAGGCCGAGGTCAACTTCGGGGCTGATTGGCTGTCCTTTGACGCCGACGGAAAGCACGCGCGCATTGACCCAAGGGGGACGGCGAGGACTGACAAAGGTCACTTCCTTGACTTTCGATACAAGGGCATCATTTGACTGGCGCCCGAAGTCAGCAAGATCTTCGACATGGACCCCCAGATGGCGACAATTCCGTTTGGGTTTGCCAGTAGGTCCAAGTTTCCCGCAGCCTCGTTCCTTGTCATCATTCAGTATTGTGCTGAGCTGACCGGCACCGGCTCGCTGCAGCCGGTTCCCACATCTTCCTCTCGCCGATCCAGAGCTGAAGGACCTGGATAACAGTGTTTTCGTCAGCAACAGCCGCATCATTGTGGGCGAGAAGGGCTTGACGGTGGAGACTTGACAGTCCAATGTCATTGCATCGACCGCTGCGGACTAAGTTATCTACCTGGCATGCGCTGGCTTGCGCCGGCCTGGAGTTCACGCAGGCTGGTTTAGACAGAGCTTGACATGGCGCATCAGCTCAGTTAGTGGCAAAGTGTGAAATATGAGCTGCATCACCATCAATCTAGTCAAATGACATGCGCCTTTATGCACCGCTGTGAATGTCAGCCTGGAAAATGTGGGAACCTGCATCGCCAAGTCCAATGAGTCCACGCTCTTGCGCCGAGTCCCCGATGCTACTGTTCATGCTGCATTCCAGGTCGCCACTCCGTTGCATATAAAAGCAAGCACAGGTACTATGGCTTTCCATCCAAGTTCCCAGCATACGAGCCCTTTCCCCCCTTCTTTTTCAACTTTCTTACTTCTGGCTTGCGCCAAGACAACTCCCAAGTACAAGAACCATCGCAAACAAACCCCCACGCACATACACCACCATGGCTTCTTCATCCTACAATGCCTCCACCGCAGCCGCCGAGCTAGTCCATGATTTAGCGACCCGGATAAAAGGTAAAATCATCTTGGTAACAGGTGTTTCTCCGGGCGGTCTCGGCGCCGTCTTCGCCGAGGCCGTGGCTGAGGCGCAGCCTGCTGCATTGATCCTGGCCGGTCGCAATCCTGCCCGCGTGGCAGAGACGGTGAAATCGATTACAGCCCTCAATAACAATATCAGCGTGCGTAGTTTAACTCTTGACCTTGGGTCTTTGGTTAAAGTGCGTGAGGCTGCGTCCGAAGTCAATTCTTGGGACGATATTACACATATCAATGTGCTGATTAATAATGCCGGTATTATGGCCACTGATTATGCCCGATCCCCAGAGGGCTTTGAAGGTCAATTTGCTACAAACCATCTTGGCCCGTTTCTCTTTACAAACCTGATTATGAATAAGATCCTTGCTGCCAAAAACCCTCGCATTGTTAATGTTAGCAGCGATGGACATCGCCTTCACCCGATACGATTCTTTGACTGTAATTTCAGCGTAAGTTCTTTGGTCTTCACATTCACTGCGCTGGTTTTTTTATGATTGCTCATTGTGACAAAACGCATGCAGGATGGCGAGCTCTATGACAAGTGGGCTGCTTATGGCCAATCCAAGACTGCAAACATGCTCATGGCCCTGTCTCTGGCCCAAAAGCTGGGCGAGTCGCGCGGTTTGGTTTCCTGTAGCCTACATCCTGGTGTTATCGGCACAAATCTTACCAGCCACCTGGGTAGTTTTGATGATCTGAGTGAGTTGCGATAGCCACATCTTCCGTCACATAAGCAACTCTCATGCCTAACTCTGAAATTTATAGATGCTGCTGATAAACAGTTGGGAAATCGAGAGGGATGGGCCGATTTTAAGTGGAAGACGCCTGAACAGGGCGCCGCGACACACGTCTACGCCGCCTTCCATCCTGATTTGCAAGGTAATGCCAGTGTCTCTCTTCCTTATCCGCTGCTAACATTGGACCAGCTCATAATGGCGCATATTTGCAAGACTGCCATGTTGCTGATCCTTGGGAGGATACGGTAAAGCCTTGGGGAACAAATGTCATCGAGGCCGAGAGGCTTTGGAAATTAAGCGAGGAGCTCGTCGGTCAAAAGTTTAGTTACTAGGGCCAAGCTGTCAAACTCGAAGGGTTCAAAGACCCAAAGAAAGAAACTGTATCCGTATATGGCAGTAACTCTTGCTGTGGGAACGGAGTAGCGGCCCCGAGTTGTAGAAAATCGCAAGGTGCCATACAGAATTGGCTGGAGGTCCGATGATGTCAAGAATATCAGGGATCCTGAGCCAGTCACGGATGTGAGGCATGCTATGAACAAGGGATATTGTGAGACAACCCTCCGTGTGACGATAATGTCAGAATTCTTAGATAAAATTCAACTATAAGAAGAGGTCCAATTCCTTCCCAAAATAGATAGAATTCAAGGACAATTCCACTGCTTAGATCTTCCATAGCTGCTCACATCGTGATAGATGAGTTTTAACAGACCATCCAGGGTTCGAAAATTCTCGGAAGCTAATAAAAGCTCCATTCCTGACCACAATAGATGAGTGATGTCTGATCGCAGGCCGTGATGCCTGGTTGGCAACAACCAACCACAGAAAATAAGTTCAAGTCACGAAAATCTTCCACACAGATGAATGAGAACAATGCGGAACTGTTGAATGCAATGAATTCGTGTGTGTTCTATAGAGTTCGTATAAGACCGAGATATAAGAGAACTCTTGGGCATGAATAGCACTCGCATACCTTGTCGAAATGGATAGTAATCAAGGACAACATTTTTAAACATAACAGATCCGCAGCTACTGCCATTGAGATAATAGCTGACTTTGATGCCTTTAGTTGCGTATTTTTTATTCAGGAAAACAATCGAACATGCTTCGTCTGTGCTTCAAAAAACAAAAGTGTATATTTCGTGTATCTTTGACAGCGTTAAAAGTTAAAAAAAATCGCATTTAAACTAAAACATACATCATCATGAAAAGCAGACCCAGGGCAAGTACTGTACGTGAGTTCCGACGAACCATGCTTGGGATCCATGCTCCAGTTTGTTTTCTTCGCAACATACCTTTACTAGGAGCCTTTTCATCATCCCACGAAAAATTTCCCCTAGGCCAGTTGCCCCCTTCAACGTAATCCAGCTTAGGTGCTGAGCGGACAATGCCACCAATCATGTCCGCGACTTACCGGTCCGGTGCGTAAGGCATGATCCATTCGGCGACGAACCTATACAAAGGCGTGTCCCAGGCTTGTATTTTGGTAATTAGATTAGAGAATTCCATTACTTTTTTCATTCGTTCTGCTCGCTCATCTCGATAGGCACTGATGGTATGGTTTAATGTTGCCAGGCTGGGCTTCGCGCCGCTCTGGTCATTGACCATTCGGTTGATATGATTGCAAAGCACGGCTATGGACTCCATGGCCGAGTTTCCACCCAATGCTATGTTCGGCGTGACCTATAATTAGCAATGTTAATGAAGATACTTCTTGTCAAGCTTGCAGCTCCTGGACCTGTAGCGTCGTACCTTGTGCACGGCGTCTCCTGCCAGCACCATGCGCCCATGGTGCCAGTTCTCCAGAACTCCTTGCTCTAAAGGTATCAGCGCTCCGCGAGATCGACGCTTCCATAGCTCCCCAAACACCATGGAGTCCGACAAGGGATGATCAGCAACTTGCTCGGCCAGGTCGTTGGCATCCTGCGAAGTGTAATTGTGTCGCACCGGCCATGAGCTTGTTCTCTCGAGGCGGAAGAAAACGAAAAAAAAAAAAAAAAAAAAACGTTTGACACGGTTGTGTCAGAACAAGAAACGAGTATTTCTTGTTGTGAATTACTGTCATGTCGCGATCTCCCATTTCTGGTGTTGATCCGGCCACACCAATTAGGCATTTCCAGCTTGTCTTGATAGCTAGGAGATGGCACCTTCGTTAGTGATGACGCTGTAATTAGATTTTTTTTTGTTTTGCATCCTTGGTCAATAAAACTTACACGTTTTTTCTGTTGCGGTGATGCTGCCAGGTTTGGACTTGTTGGCCTGATTCTGTAGCAGATTTCGAACCATGCTGTGCACGCCGTCACAACCAATAACCATATCACCCTTCTCTACAGTTTCATCTGCCATGATAACCTGTACATGGCTGGGACACTCAACAATGTCTTGGATGTTCCTGCCTAGTTGGACTCGGGACTTATTCTGGAGACCGTCATACAGGACCTTGAGAAATTGGCGCCTCTCCAGCAACAGAATATCATAACCATGGCTAGCAATTGCTTCATTAGCAAATAAAATCACAAATCAGTGGCCCGAAATAGAGTTCAACTTACTTCTCTCGGACATGGTCAAAAAATCCGTTATTCAGATTTGCCTGACCATCCTGACGACGATAGCACCAACGTTTGCCGGGTACACAGAGCTTTCGTGCTGCCTCTAGACAGCCAATCTGCTTTAAGATGCGGGAACCGTGTGGATAAATACAAATGCTTGCTTCTTCCGAAGGCGCGATGTTTGTCCGTCGCTCCAACACTATGTGGTCTATGCCAGCTCGTTCCAGACAATGGGAAGCCGTCAGTCCAGCCACGCCTCCGCCGACCACGATGACTCGGAAGGTAGACTCTGTTCGATCCAAGGATTGTAATTGATCAATTCAAATACCATGAGTTGCTTCTTGAAGGGTGACTTGCTGAGTGAATAGAATTCTACCAAATGTGGAAGACCTAGCAGGCCATTTTCTAGCATTCCAGTATCTGTCTAAATCAGAGCTCCCTGGATACAGTCGCGGGCTAAAATCTGACGGTGGGTCCGACCGAGCTTTCGGGGTCGCGGGCCGGGGAAGCCAAAGCATGATCTACGTGAGCCACATTTTGAAATTAAGAAACCTGGGCATCTGACGCCTAGAACGGGGCGCGAAAGAAAAGAGCAAGAGCCGGGAACGCCGGCACACGTTACATGAGCACATCACGCTTAGATGATAGGTGGTTGACAAAATTTGCAGCACGTCTAAATCAAATTTCAGGATGTATGTTACTATCTATTGTTATATTGGGAAGTCTCTTTATTAGCAGTTTATATAGCTGTGGTTCCTGAGTCTGCCAATAACCAGCCCTTGGGAATCTCAGTCGTGTTGTGTCATGCATCGTTTTACATGCTTTTCTCGTCTGCACCCTTGGTGTTCTTAAAAAGAAATTCATCCACCAAGCCATTAAAATCCTCGGGTTGGTAAGGACTGAGAAGCTCTGAAAATACATTAGACTTGCGTCGGCTCCTCAGTCCGAGATCACTGAAAATGCTGTCAATATACTGGCTGTGTTAAGCGTCATCTCTTTGGACATATGTTCATGAATGCTTATGTTCGAAATAATCAAGAAAAATCCCACAGGAAGAAAATCGTACAGAGAGTACGGAAATTTCTGGCCTTGGTTCAAGTATCGTTTGCGCGTCCAAGCATTCCACAGGGCCACCTCCCTGGCCATGGCATCTCTTTCTGGGAAGATCATGATCACCCAGGAGATAGAGAATGGCCCAAAAAGAGACTGGACTTCAGCAACAAGTGGTGTTTAAACTGTGTGAATTTGGCCCATGATTGCAATGGACCGATCGCCTTTGAGAGCCAACTCTATCGGAATTGCGCGACGATATAATAGCCATTTGCGCTGATGACTTGGATCAAACCTGTTGTCAAACTTGAGTTTCGGTGGCGAAGACAGTATAGGAAGTCTCTTATTGACTTCTCTTTCTGCCTCTTCGTCATAAGTGTGCCAGTCAATTTTTTTGTGGTCGCTTTCGGCCGCGGCATCGAACGCGTGGAACGATTCTGGACAGTAGTACGGAAGTCCAAGCGTGGCCTTCATATCGTCATCAAACATGCCGAAGTGGTCTGTCCAACCAGTGCACATGACTCTGTAATCAGGGCTCATGGTAGTCTCTGTATCAACGTTGAGATGCATGACTCCTTTCTTTACTGAGCGAATCGAGTCCCTTGTGCTAGGCGTTCCTACCGAAATTGAGACGCTGTCGACAGCTGCTCTACACCTCAATCTGCCCCGTTGGGCGGTCGCGTCACTGAGATGCAGCGCTTCAATAGCACCCCCAGAACTGACTGCCGGGCATGTGCTGGCGACTCTGTTACAGTCGCGGAACAGTCGTAGGAGGACGCTATGCCGCCCCAAGCAATAGTGACATCCACCTATGGGTGGCAACGCAATGTCGTTCCTCTGCTTCCCAAACCGAAGATCGCTTCGGCCCTAGCTGCGAGGCGCGCGTCATACACAGGAGGTACCTTAAAAGCCAGTTGGCACGCACTTGCCGATGAGGCGCGATGTGTGACGGCTGTGATTAGTTCCCAGGGGATAAACCTCAGTCGTGAGTTTATATTGGCAGAGGTTAAATGGGGGGCTTTGAGCATCGAGCTTGTAAGACCGGCACACAGGCTCTTGCATAGCCTTTTCTCCTTGAGATTTGTATTATTAATAGCTACATTCTGCAGCTTCGTGGAAAGCCTATTTTGAAGCCCTATAAATCGCAACGTACGTGGCGGCAGCAGCTAATTGATGCGTTGTGCGAGGCTTATGGGCAGACCGGCGGATCAAGGCAGAGGTTTCGAGCCAGCGACGAATTTACGCCTATGGCACAGCATCAATCTGTCTATTGAGGCAAATAAAGCTGCCTAGCCTGTCAAGGTTATCGGGTCGGTCAGGTTATGTCAAGGTCTCGCAAGGCATTAGGCACGTTGAATGACGATGCCGTCAATCGGCACCGCTCTGCACCTAAGACCCATTGGGGGTGTCAGACGTGCGATGTAGCTCCTTGTAAATTGGCAAATTGCTTGGACTTCTATCATAGTGTAAATTAGCAGGCAGAAGAAGTGCCCTTGAATGCGTTGCTTTTGATTGGCTACGGACCCCTGTCATTATAAAAGTGATGCTTTACGGTCATCAATGAGATAGTAAGAGCGGACACCCTTATTGGAACCACCGCCGGATTCCGCGTGACTGGCTTGGCGCTAGAACATACGCGGGGTGCTTCAGAATAATTCGCTAATGTAGTTGGCGGTGCTGCCACAGTATATCAAGTCGCCGTCATCCATCAAAGAGTGTCATCGGAAACACCAACACCCAACCATGCCTCTACACACTACTCTTCCGGCCATTATCAGCTCTGCGCTGGTTGTGTGCCTCTTCAGCTTCCTGTGGCGGTTAGGGACGATCCGACGGCGTTTCCGCGGTCTAGTACGTGCTGTTCTTCACTCTCCTGCCACCTCGCTCGATGCTGAAATCTTCCCAGCCCATACCGCCTCACAGTTTTCTTTTCGGTCATATTCGCCTGCTCTTCGGTGTCATCAAGCAGCTTCCTGGAAGCCCGCCCCTCGGTACGGCCCTGTCCCTTATCCAATCCAAATACGAGCTCCCGGACGTATTTTATATGGACCTATGGCCGTTCGTTCCGGAGCCTTTCCTTGTTACAAGTAATCTATCCGTGGCGGACCGGTTTCTCAATGACTATACGCGGCATCCAGGGGTGCTCGGCCTCGCGTTGCAGCCTCTCGTCGGCGGCGAGCGCGGGCTTGTCTCCTCGAATCTACCCGAGTGGCACGATTCACGCGCGGCTATTCGCGGGGCCTTCTCTGTAACTAATGTGCAGCGATTCTTGCCCGACATTGCGCAGTACTCGATGCATCTGCGGGCGGAGCTGCTGCAGCGAGCGAAGACTGACCGCCGATTTCCCCTCATCGACTTGGTCGAAAAGTGGGGCGCCGATCTTACATTTCGCTTTCTCGTGGGGGAGGACACTGCCGTTCAGAATGGCGGTTGGGGCGTGCAGACCAATGCGGATGTGCAGGCCATCATTGCACAAGTCGACAGTCCAGTGTCTTGGAATCCATGGACTCGGCGACAGCGAAAGGAGGCGCGGGCACGCTTCCAAGTCCGTGTCCGCAATCGAATACGTGAAGCCTTGGACAGTGCGCTGGAGAGACGAGAGCCGGCAGCTCACAACAAGTTTATGCCCGTGTTGGACTTGCTGGTTGCCAAGTACGTGGAAGACTTCCCGGAGAGTACAGAATGGCAGGACGACCTTGTAGCCCAGCATTTGGATACAGTAATGACCATGTTCCTCGCCGCGGATGTGTCGTCAATGGTTTTAACAGTTACGTCTTTCTTCTCTACCCCCTCCAGTTTGCCCCCCATAAGTAGTTCCTCTCCGCGTACGATTGACTACCAACTAACGTTTCTACTGCTCTAGTATGTCTTCTACCATATTACTCAGGATACAACCGTGGCTGCCACGCTGCGCAAAGAGCACAATAATGTGTTCCCAGGCGACGCGCAGGCCGCCTTGGAAGAGATCCGCAAGAACCCAAGCAAAATAAAGCAGCTTCATTACACAACGGCAGTGATCAAAGAGAGCATGAGGTTGCGCCCGCCGGGGCTATCTGGGACCACAGCACCGAAGGGGTACGGCACTCTGCAAATGGCGCATTATAGACAGAGTACTAACCTGACTGCGTGGTAGACATGTGCTCCGCCACAATGGAATTGACCATGATCTGGGCGGAAAGATGGTATGACACATCCAATCTGCCCCTCTCTAGCCTCAATGCTAATTTTACCATATTCTCTAGCTCATGGTTAATGCCGCCCGTCTCCAAACTAACGAAACCTACATTTCGTCTCCCCTCACTTTTGACCCATCCCGTTGGCTGCCAAATCCGGATGCTGATCTTGCCAACACCTGGAGACCCTTCCAGCGCGGACAGCACAGTTGCATGGGCGAGAACATGATGATGCCGGGTCTGGTTATAGCATTATTGATGACAGTACGCGACATCGATATTGCGCTGGCGTATGACGATGATGATGCGAGGCTCTCTCCGGAGTTTGGCGGTGCTGCGTATATGGATGGAATGTTTGCTGCAAAGCCTGCCAAGGGCCTACCAGCTACAGTAAAAGCGCTAACGCGTTGAGAGACCAGATGTGTGCGATGAAGTGTTTTGTTTTGTTTTGTTTTATTTTTGGAACTCGATTTGGTGACTCCTGGTGAGCCCTGGCCTGGTGGGCACTTTCGGTGCTGGGCGTAGGCGATGTAAGCTTCCTGAATAATTGTCCGAGATGTTGCTGCGAGACGATGCTAAATGTATTGCTTGTTTTCTATTGGTTGCCTTTAATATAAACGGCTATTAAATTGATAGGTACGCACTAGCAGTGCGGTACCTGAGGTCATGACAGCAATTAAGACCGTGTTACCTTGACGCGTGGCCCAAGAAGAAGTCACCTTGGTCGCCGTCACCTCGGTCGCAGTGGAGGCCAAGTGCTAAAACCTTGCAGCGCGGACAGGCGAGCGGTGCTACATCTAGACTATATTCCGTGCGCGGCTTTTTCAGCCACTAAAATGGCTATTTGCACAGTTAATGTTACGTGCTAGATTATAACCTGGGTTGAGCCGGAATACTCTACCTATTGCATATACAAATGGCATTGCCGGAAACATCCCGGTATCTAGGGATCGCATCGGTGCCTTTGCCTAGGAACGTGCAGTGCAGGCTTTCCTCCCCGCGGTCGCTGCGGACTTGCGCAACACAGCCTTCGTACGCATGTGGATGTAGAACCCCTATAGCCGTTGTTTTTTCACAAGGACTGGCAGTGTATTGTCTTATTTTATTTCATCTTGCCCTTTTTTTTAGTCACGGTGAGGCTCGCATAGTGCTGTCTGGTAAGATTGTGCTGCTGTCAATGGCGATGCAGATGTTGCCTGCCAGAAAACGCGCTAGGCATCATCAACTGGAGATGCGCTGCGGAGTAGCTATGGAGGAGCTGGGCGTGGACTAGAAACGCTGTTTCCCCCGGAACGCGCTCATGGGGCGCTGGGGTCTCCGCCCAATAGGGTGAGAGGGCGATCCATTAAAACGAATACTCCAGCGCCTGAAGCCCCCACTGCGAGATTCTCTCGTCACCGCGGACCGCCACTATAACGATATTCATACTCCAGGAGTCTGCTGAGAATACAGCAAATCCTAACAATGTATATTCATATATGTACGAGCTCACTGCGGCTTATTGATACAGCACGATGTCGAGTAATAATATTACATAGCCTTACAGTGCAACTCTACTATGTGTTGTGCTCCAACTTTAATATAAATGCCAAGAATGATCCTTCGTCTCAAGGCCGCTCTACGCAGAACTTGACTCCAAAGTCCGCTTAGGGCGGAGCCTATTTTGCGCATTCTGCTTTTGGTAGTCTAAGCGCCGAAAAGCCCCAGTTCTGCCACCACGATACCGACCATCTCCACATCGGCAAGCAAACGTCGAGCCCACGATTTCAAACATCCGGCCCGACCTAGCCCAAAACGTGTTAAGTACACGATGTTCGCTTGCCCTGCTACCAGGATAAAGACCACGACGATGGGGTCTGCTGTGAGAAAATTTTACAATAATGAATTAGAACCTCCCCCATAAATAGACTTAAATCCCCTTCTACTATTTTCGTCGGCAATGGCTGTATTTCTCAGACTCTTTTCATTCTACCTTTGCAAGGTAGTTAATTTGCTTTGTGTTGCTCCCTGACGTCATTGTACAGTTGCTTAAACCTACGCCTTAGCTATACAACAAAAACACCCACCAAACAATGCATTGGTCACACTTCATCTTAGCATTTGCGTCCCTAGGGGCGTCTGCTACCATAAAGAATGGCACTCACAAGGTTGTCATGGACAATGACTGGGGCACTGTTGAGTTTGCCCCTTACCTAATGGCTCTCAAGAATGGATGGGATGTGTTGGGCCTTGTTAGCAACACGGCCAACACATGGTCTCTCCAATGCGGGCTTCATGGTTTGGCAACTTTGGAACTAGGCGGCCTTCATCGCTGCATCCCAGTCCACAAAGGCGCGGACTGGCCATTGCTCAACACACCTCAACTATTGAACAACTGGGAGGCGGCGTACGGCAAACTCCCTTTCCAAGGTGCCTTCAAGACCGAGGTCAACAGTGGCAAGATCATTGATAACGATCCCGTCGGCAAGGATCCTTCAGGCGAGAACCCACTTCAGATCAACCGCGAGGCCTTCTTAGAGGGTTACCCAAACGCGACTTTCGCGAGCGAAGACGGAGCCATGTTCATGATCGATCAGGTTCGGAAGTATCCTGGCTAGGTCAGCATCTTCTCTGCTGGATCAATGACCAACATAGCGCTAGCGGTGCGCCTAGACTCAAGCTTTGCCAGGAATGCAAAGGAGCTTGTTGTCATGGGCGGCTATATTGACCTCAACATGCAGTCCGTTTCTGGAAACCACATCCTTTCAGACATCTGCTCCGATGTAAGTCTTCCATTTTAGGGAATGAAATAGCTACCCTGCCATACAAGGTGCTGAAAGAAAGCAGGTCAAC
The DNA here is from genome assembly GCA_032433595.1 of Conoideocrella luteorostrata. Classification (NCBI taxonomy): domain Eukaryota; kingdom Fungi; phylum Ascomycota; class Sordariomycetes; order Hypocreales; family Clavicipitaceae; genus Conoideocrella; species Conoideocrella luteorostrata. The sequence goes on from JASWJB010000096.1 coordinate 22,436, forward strand.
TTGAAGATTGATCCAGAGGCCGCCAAGATTGCCCTAACCGCCGACTTCCCTCAAATCACTATTGTCGGCAACGCGGCCAACACCGTATTCCCTGACAAGACCTTCAATGACAAGTTGAAAGCTACACTGACACCTTATTCAAACATCTTGGAAAAGTACCTCGTTCAGGTAAGTGCGTTGCTGCAATTTGCTTACAGCGACAGTGCTGACGAGCATATTCAGGAACTGCCAATTTGGGACGCTGTTGCTGCGGCCGTCATGATCAATCCTGCTGTAGTCATCAACTCGACTGATGGTAAGTCAAAACAACGATATGAGAACAAGAAATGACGTTAATTCTCTACTAGTCTACCTCGACGTCAATGTCGCGCGGAATAGCCAGACTTATGGCAATGTCTATGTCTTTAAGGAAGACTATAGACCAACGGCGCAAAAGCTACAAAAGGTTCGTGTCATCACCCATGTTGACGTCGAAAATGTCCGTGACATGATCGTTCAAGCCTCAACCAATCCCAAAGACTGTGATGACGTAGCCAAGGTTAGAGGCGGTTGAAAAGGCCACATTTGGACAACAGACGTGGGTTGCAGCATTCCTAGAGGTAAAGAGGGCTCTGCGAGTATATAAAGCATTTGAACTACATGAATATCAATTAAGTAAGGGGAAATTAAATAATCATGAAGGATTCTTTGTAGGATAATGTAGAGTGTTACGGCGAAAGCGAATAGCATGGAGTTACACAGGCAGCTCTCATTCATATTAATTAACTACGCCTCCAAAGGCAAATTTACACGTCGCTCCATCCTGTCTAACTTGCCACCGCTTAAGTGATTAGAGAAATCAACCTCGAACGTGCTGAAAGACTGTGGGTGAACGCTACGGTTATGTTCAGGTCCTAGCAAGTCCCGGTGAGAGACGGACGGAACCGGTTCTAGACTGTGACGAAACCGATAGGCCCGCGGTTGGACTTGACCGAAGCGAAAAGGGCCATATGTAAAATTTCCAAGACGTCTTTTGTTGTTTCTTGTTCTTGGACATTAGGTATCTCCGTCGTTCGCTTGTACCGCGTCGAACATCACACAGAACACGCCAGTTGGCCATATTATTTTAGCATAATCGAACAGCACCAGCTATTGTATTCCAAGTCCCAATCAAATAAGAACCGCATTATTTAAAAGACATTTAAAAGTTTTGCCAAAATGTAGTGCAAAATCTCCTCTTGTTCTGTCCTCTAGTTTATTCGCGTGAACACACACTCAACCATCGACTTATCGACCTCTGCAAATATGTGTTCCTGTGGATGATGTGAACGACTTTTCCGCTGATTGACCTCCTTCCTATTGCTTTTGTTTTCTTAAGTGAAGGGCTAATGGCTCATCGACGAAACTAGCTAGTTAGGGCAGTGTGTGTTCCCATAAGAGCACAGCTAGTCAATAGCAGAATTATCCGCTGGGGTATCAACCGAGTTAGAGGCTAACCTAACCCGCTCGTTGCACAATGCACCGACACCTGCCTTGCCAACAGCGTTTTGCGTAACCGGGAATCGACATCTCAATGACGCTACACACCTAATTTAGAACTTCGACCTCCCCTCTGGTGCTGACTAACATCGACGTTTAGTATTACTCTATATATTTATGTTATAGCGCAAACATTGCTTGTACCATGTAATGCGTAATTTGTCTTGCTGCTTACTGAGGTGGAGTTGCCCACTTAACCTCTCACTAAGCTAGAGTCTAGATGGATAAACCCAGACTAGTAGTAGTACCCATCAACCACTGAGAATTTTGGATCTGCCTATTATAACTCTGGGGGTTAGTGCAGCAACCCGTCTGCTCCATCAAGGCATCCATTAAAAACCTGAAAGTAGAATATAAGCACCCAAAGCAGTTAGTGTCTTGTCTCCTCTGGAGATGATCAACTGGCCATTAGTCGCAGGGAATAGAGTAAAGGGCTAGCATCTACAAGCTGTGTGGCTAGGCGCCACACTGCCCGCAATTTCCCTAATGTAGATGAATCCGAGAGACAAGTTAATCAGTAAGCAAACTCACACCGGGTAGTTAGTAAGCTGTCTCACCATTGAATGTCGAAAATGTCATAGCATGAAGATGGAACCGCTGTGCTTAACTCGCTAATTATATAAATTATGCAGTACGACTCTGACCCCCATTGCTCTGGCCTTCCTCCCTCCCATCGGTCTCGTGCATCTTTCGAAAATCTTGTCATATCTCCTCTGCCTTCTGATTTACTTATTAGCCCCAGCTTTTCCGTTCCGGATTGCGAGCCAATGTCGTGAACCACCTTATGTCCTCGAAAGGCAGTCCTCTCACCTACAAGGATACAGTCTAATATGTAAGAAAAAACCCATGCTCTCACCACTTTATATCTAGTAATGAAGCAAGTCTTGGAGGCTGAAAATTGATTATCCCATTAATAGTCACATATTTTATTGGCTGGCTTCACTCTAGAACCTTGTAAAGCATGACAACTCGATAGGGGCATCCCTTGGTGTCATACCAACCGCTGAGACTCTTATTCCAGCTCTTGTGCGCTACCTTAATTGTCGTCCGCCTGCCATACTACGTCCGTGTATCCTTGATCCCGTCTTGGAGGCCGAACCAGTGGAGCGCGAAGCAGAAGTTTATGACTCGCATCTCCTAATCTTTTCTCGATACTGTTTCTAGGATAGACATCACAGAAGACGCTTACGTTAAATCCAGGAAACGAGGGGGTAAGGTTCCAAACGATCCCTGTGTCTAGTTCTGGCGTTTACAAAGGACCACTGGCATCAGAGGCAACCAAGCCCGTCAAAAGGTTGTAGGAACTTGGTTCCCAGATGCACCCGCTCCTGGAGAAGATTTAACTTCCAAGACTTTTGTGCTTTACTTCAACGGAGGTGCTTTCGTTCAAGGTGACGGGCGGACCGCGCAGTGCGGATCCATTGCCAAATATTTTCTCGCGAAGGGTACTGCGGATGCTGTTTTCTCAATACAATATCGTCTATCAGGGAATGGGGGGAGGAACCCTCTCCCAGCCGCATTGCAAGACGCGCTTTCCGCCCACGTTTTCCTCCTGGACAAATTGCACATTCCGCCGAGCCAGATCATCTTGGCTGGTGACAGTGCGGGCGCTAACCTCACGACGGCCCTGCTGCGCTGTATCTACGAATTTAAGCCCAACTGAGCAATCAGAAAGCCAGAAGAAAAATTACATTTCTAATTAGATCTACATAATACGACAGGGGACTAGAACGAAGAAACACGAAGCAGTTTCAGTTAACTATGCATTTCGCTCAAAAGAATGCACCTGAAGCAGCGCCGGTGCTTCCCCCAAGCCGTGCAACATTGCGTTGCCTGTGCTTTCTGCTTGTAAAGTTCTTTACTATTTACATATTGTGTTAGCCTTAATTTCGTGATAAAACAATTTCCAATACAAGCTGAAGAACTCACAGTTGTCCGATGGCAGCTGTGCATATAGCTCCGCCTTGGATTCCTTCCATATTCTTGCCGTCCAGCACGCCACCAGCAAATCGAGGTCCTTTGTTTGTAGCGCTTCTTTAATGATTAATTGCGGTAGCCCATCTGGCGCTCCATGTTTCTGAATTTTGGCTCGAATCTCGAGCGCTACTGTAATCCCGTCGCTGTTTTTCCATTGAATGAAGTTTGAACCTTTAAGTCGGCCCATCATGGGAATATCGGCAGCAAAATGATCTTTTGCTGCACAAGTCTTCCACCCGGTCAAGCCACTAGTTAAGATCACTTCCTTGTAGCATCTTTTCTGGCTAGCTTTCCCAGTTATAATAATGTGTTGACGAAGTTCCCGTAGCGAGAATGAAGCCTTTTCCTTCATGTGGTAAATGTTGTCGAGGCGTTGTTTCATTTGCCCCTCTCCGTCGCCGTCAGTAAGCCGATAGCGAACCTTGCGAAGGCTGTGAGTGTTTGTGATGGCTTCGCATGGCGGGCTGTTAAGCTCATATAGAAGCTGTAGCGGGGTTTCCGATAAATATATTTTACATCCGTCGAGAGTGAGGGTTTGTTCTCCGTTGCTGGCGACGTGGTCGTCGGGCTGGCAACTGGTAACTTGCTCGTAAGTGGGCGGATCTTGTTCACGCATGGCGAGAGGCTAGAGATGGTGCCAAAAATGAAGGAAAGGAAAGAAACAGGACAGCCACAAATACAAGAAGAAACTCTGATAAGCTTTGTCCGTAGGTGCTCTAGGGAAAGATGGAATATAGCGGTTCGATGCTCCGTTCGTATGTGGACGTTCAAGGTTGAATGAAACCAGGTGTGGCAAAGGGCACGCCTGGAGGGAAACGCCTGAAGGGCTTACTAGCCGAAGTTCACCTTTGGTCCCGTGTATAGACCATGTGAGTGATGGCGTAGATGGGAATGGCTGTCCGCGGCGGAACGAGAAGGAGACGCTTGGGTTGGGGGAGGTTTGTGCTGAGGGTACGAGGCGGCCTGTGATTGAATGATCCTTGTATAGCCGAAACGCAAGGCTGCCCTTTGGGCGTATTAATTTGGATGTGGCCACGGCTACAGGCTTGGTGGACACAATTCAGTACTAAGCCCCCGCGCTGAACGGATTTCTACACCCAGCGGCTGGGGCTGAGCTGTACCGAGTCAAGGCCCTTGTGGGCCACCATACTCAGTAGAAGCAGCTACTGTAAGTCTCTCCGAAGCAAAGTTGCGCAGGCCAATTCTGCCCCGCTGAACACGCACATGACTACGAAGTACGCTTGCCGTGACATCAATCCTTCTGGCAGGGTCGCACTCTCCAAGGCGTCGACAAATTAATCGACACATCCAGGGCAGAGGCAGTGCGTGGGGTAGGCCCCGACATCTCAATTAATTTGTCAGGCGCGTGACTTCCTCGTCATTAATTTGCCCCGCAACGCGAACTCTTTGACATGCTTAGTTTCACTTTGGAATTGTAACGCAGCTGTTCATTGGTGTTGGTTTGACCAATGCAGCGGCATTGTCTCAGACAAGGCCGTTACGCGTTCTCTAATGATCTTTGTTATATGCAGTACATATTGTAACACGAACTGATGGTCAATGTTCTCCGGCCAAGCATAGCCGGGATTTAATTCTATGCCGTTACGCATTGGGATCAGTTCATGAGCGACGGGAAAATATATATCGACAAGTACTAAGCTTGACAATTTTATTACAGTGGCAATATACAGTTCTGGCTTAGTTTAAGCTAGAAAGAGCTATGTAGTGCGACGGCTTTCCTCATCACCGTCGGAGTCGGACGCCAACGTCTGCTCGTTATTGAGTTTAGGATTGCGCGTAAAGAGAGCAAACGCAACCAAGGGCACACTTAAACAGAGTCCGGTGATGCAAAGTAACCGTTGCACCTGACTATACGCCGATATAATCGCCGATCTCTCCGGAGTGCCAACTGGATATTCTGCTATGATGGTGAAAGGGTCTGCGTAGGTAAGTTGCGCGAGAGTTTCGTTGCCGAGAGGCTGTAGCCATGACTGAAGTGCTGCGGGCAGAGTCTGCGTCCATACCGCACCGGAAACCGTGTTGCCGAGCGCATTGCCAATGTTATAGGTCGAGAGAAACATACCAATCATGGTCGCCAAGTGCTCGTGCTTTACAGACACTTGGATAGACGTCTGCGCGGGGTATGTGAATAAACCACCTCCCATGCCAAGAAGCACTTGGGCGGCGATGACGCCAACACGGCTGGATGTGTTGCCACGGAACTGAATCAAGAGTCCGAAGGCCACCATAAATAGACACGTTCCCGTGATAATGAAAGGCTTGAGTTGGCGAACTTTAAACACAACCAGGCCAAGGCTGAATCCAACAAGCGTGGAAACAAACGTCCAAATACTGGTGACGCGGGTCGCCATCTCGACGTCCATAGCAAAACTGACTTGCAGCACGGTAAACAGGTAATCACCTTGCATATACCAGGCGAAGTTGGTGAATAGAATAATGCCCATGGCCGCCCAGATGCCGCGGTCCTTCATCTTCCTAAAGGGAACCAGAGGGTACGGCGCTCGAGACTGCCACCACAGGAATACGGGAATAGAGACGATACCAAGAACGATGGGGGCTATAATCTTCGCTTGACGCCATTGCGTCTGAAACCCGCCCGCAACGGTAAGCGGCACCAGTATCAGTGCAAACAGGGCGATGACGAGCAGGACACCAATAATGTCGAGACGCCACAAGAGATCTACCATGGCGGCACGGAAACCCAGCACTTGGAATGGAGTCCTGTATTTGTCGAGAAGCCCGGCTCGCCGCGCCCGATTCCCCACAACGGCAAGGCTAACAATGAGCGGGATGACCGAGACAGGAAAAATGATGCAGAACATGCCGATGCCCCATCGCCATGTGGTGTGTCCGATGACCGCCCCGGAAATGTTGCCGCTCACCCAGGTGTTGATCAGGTTGGGCGAGACGGGAAGAAAACTGAAAAACAAACGGCCGCGCGTCGACGTCAGGTCGCCGATGATAACCTGGATGAGCAGCTGAATCAAAGTGTACCCAATCTGATAGAGCACCGCACCCGCAGCGAAGCCAGATACGCCGGTGGAACAGGCTTCGACGACGCTGCCGACAACGTAGAACACGACTGACACGATGATGAGCTCCAGGCGGCCAAAAACGTTGGCAAGCTTGGCAGCCGTGGGTTGCGCGGCGGCGGCGATGACGGCGCGCAGTACGTTGATCGTGGCGAGCAGTGAATGGTTCGAGTAGCTCGCCGTGGCGTAGGGCTGGTAAGCGTACCGAAGGATGCCGTCAAGCGTGAAGACATACGAGACGAGGAATATGCTGCAGAAGATGGCGACACGGTCCTTGAGCGTAATCACCGCGGTCAAAGCCTCCACGCGGGCGACACCATAGGATTTGCTGCCCAAGTCGTCCGGGGCCACACGGTCAACTCTATCGTCGGGGTAGCCAAACCCATGGCTGGTTTGCGCCTCGGTCGGCTTAACTTCTTTTGAGGTCATTACACTCGATTGGAAAGAGTTGGCTGCAGGCGCTACAAAACACTGATGCCATGCAGGTGTTGACTGGCAAGTGTCCGGGTATAAGGGTTGCAAAGAAAATAAAATAGCAGCTCGGTCGGCCGACGAGGCGCCGAACGCATTTTAAATGGGATGTACTCCGTTGTTACCGTAACACGAAGCAAACCCATCCTACTTACCCACTCAAGTCAGCTGCGGCAAGTCCGAAAACGAAATATCGCTGGGTTCAGAGCAACATCCCAAGGGACGGGTGGGTCGAACGGCAATTCAGCCTATCATATCGACTACATCAATCAGATCCATAAAATTAATCAGATTAGACACATCAATCAGTCAGCGCACCGTGTGTGCGCACCAGTTCCACTAGCCTCCCCCCTCCCCTACCCCCGTCTCTAAACCGGTATTAAAATTTTAGACGCAAGAATCTTTCCTTTACTGTGGGCGTGGAAACAGTAAATTTTTTACTGCTAACCACTTGCATGTCCTCCTGAAACGACAGGAAATCTGCAAAAATCACGTGTTTCAGCGGCTGGTGTCGTGGCTGTCCCCACATATCTGCGCCACAGTTCCACCGTGGTCCTTCCACAAAGCACACTCCTTACTCCGGTCCAGCGCTCAATGTGATGCCAATCGACGGACGAACCGCCGTTTCTCGAATTGTTCCCGTCCGATGGTAGCCCTAATGTCACAGAAGAGATGAGCCTTTTTAAGGGTCATACCTAAACGGGAAGAGTGGCCTCTGGCTACACCACTTTTTGCGTGATACTTGAAGTACTTCTATCATACGTACAGTCGGGGCGGGTTTTGAAAAGCGTCCCGGTAAATTCTGGCATAGAATCATGTGTGAGCGAGCATGATTCAATCTCTGCGCGTTTCAAAATGAGTGACAGTGTCACATAAAAAGAGTTTCTTTGAGAGCAGATTAACTCTGCTATTATTGCCGCTTGAGAGGCGGAGAGGCTAAGATTCTAGTGGTACGATTCGACTGGAACTACGCTTCGTGATCCCGGACAAGGCACCACGAAACGCTGCCCGCCATCCGATTGCAATGGAAGTCATCGTGCCGCCAACCGTCGTCGCAATGGAGCGCCGATTGCACTATCGCATCACCTGTCATAGCCAGAACTGTTCTCGAGCACTGCCATAGGAGATATCTGCTCGCATCGCACCGAGCCTGGAGGAGATCACATGAGGCCCAGACGGACGCATTTACTAACCAAGAGCGACGTCATTGCCAGCAGTGTCATGCCAAACACACGCGATCTACGAGCCAATTTCTTCTGCAACAACGATGACGGCTGTAATAAGGGTAAGAGGATAGGTTGTGTAATAGTCATCATAACTAAGAAAAACCGGGTAGTGCTTCCGACCGATGATATCAGCCGAAATTGAGCCAAATAGGTGTGGCTCACAACAGCCGCAATCTTAATGCACAATATGGAGTACTCATTGTCAGATGAGTTCCTCTAATCGCAGCTGCAGAAAAGTACGCTGGTTGTTGCTGAGTTAAGGCTCTGGGTTTAGTTGGTATACCTTGCTGCGTCCGCCAACCCTAAACCCATACGGGGAGCTGCCCGCTGAACTGCCCGCTGAGCTGCCCACTAATAAGCTGCCTGCTACGGAGCCTGGTACCTGTCGCCCGCTAACCTACTTGCTAGGGAACTTGCCTGCTAAGCCGCCCACTGAATTGTAGGCTAAGCTGCGACTGAATCTCAGCAGCGTACCAATAATTGATACGCTACAGTGCATGCTAGTTTTACACGCTAAATTTTATGTATGGCGCCGAGGTAGCAGTATGCGCGTTTCTCGGCGCATTTTTTTACGTCTGTGATCAGAGCTAGTTCTATAGATCAGTTGTCATAATTATCTCCGTGCCGCCCCTTCCGAGTATTACTCCTTAGCTAATGGTCCACTGTGTCAGGTGTTACTCTGTATAACTCGTCTCACGATGCAGCCCATTTGCAACAGATGACCTCGAGGCCGATGCCACTTCTACACCAAACTTCGTTTCACGCTGTTCGCGTGAAGCTTCACCTTCTGCTGGATTTTGCAACATGCACCACGTAGAGCTCATACTAAGCCGTGAAAACAGACAGAGTCGCTCATGATTCTTTTCTTTTCTTGAATACGTGCTCGTGGCTTTTCAACGCATCCTCCCACGTGTACAAATGGAGCTTGAATGAAAGCCAAATTCGCCATGGAGTCCCAATCCGAGGTTTGTCTTGATTTTGAGTGCCACCACGAACAATGCCGCCTCAATTGAGGGCCTCATCATGCTGTTATTCTTCCTCGCAAATGGATCGCGTCAATGCAATTATACTCTGCCGTTGATGTTAGTAGCAACAGACTGGCAACGACCACAGCAAGAGGTATCGGGGACCTGCTTATCAGCGCCGCTATCTGCTGTTATGGGGTATGTTTCCTGTTTCTAGGCCTAACAAGCTGTCGCGTACATCATGCCCTGAGACAGCATTTGTTTGCACTCACAGAGCTCTTCGGCTGGTTCAAGGCGCCTTGAGATATAGTTTTCATCTTGGACCTGTTTGGCTCCGCCTTTGTGGTGATCACATGGCTGCTGGAGCTCATCCACCTTCAAGCACCGCGAGCGGTGGTTTGCACGAGAAACGCCACCACTGATCATACTGAGCTCGTCCGCTCCTTTAAATTGTCACCTAGAAAGCTGGCGAGAGTCATCATTGCTCTAATCATGTTTACTGTCGCCATTGAATTGACTATCTTTTTGAGCCGCATACATTAATGAGGTCTATGGAGTGGCTGCATTTAGTCGATTATTTCCGCTGATAGGAGGTGCCATCAACTTTAGTCGACTAGTCGACCACTTGCTGGCGGACAGCAGGATAGAATGGAATATGTGAGATTTATTGACCCTTAATCTTAGTAGCTTTGTGACCCCATTCCACATAATTCGTGAGGAAAATTATGGCTCAATGCTTAGTAGCAGTGCTTCCTCCCGCTGGTAGGACGTGTAGCGTCGGATGCATGATCCGCGATTTTGGACGACACAGCCAGTCAATGTCTCGAATTTATACTAACTACGTAATACCATTCACCACTGGCCAGATGATTAGGCAGTGGAGTTTTTAAAGATTACTCATTTGGCGATACGGATCGACGAGACGATGCTGCCGCAATGAGGTACACATTGGCAAGCTACACAGGTGAACATGATTGTGTCAGACGGATTGGCTGTACAGGAAAGATCGAGGAAGTAGTGGGAAGAACTCGTTGGAGAGCTGTTTTGAGGGTTTATAGTGTTTCCTATGCAATAGGAACGGGCCACACCAACATTTAAGATGTCATCGCTTAGGACCTTGTAATGAGAGTCTTGCAATACAACAGCTCTAGACGCGCGACGAACACATAAAGTGCCGGCTTAAATACATTCTGTGCAGTTCATAGTCGCAGCGATTTTTTTTTTTGATTTTTTTTTTTTTGTGTATTAGTAACAAGTTAGGGCTATTCAGGATTGTCTTAAGCGCCTGGTAAGAGCCTCCTAGCTGTATTAGTCGGCTTGCATAGTAAACATTAAAATCTTTTGTTACAGTACTCTGCTTATAAAATAAGTCAAGGTCATATGGTTCAGTCATGAGCACATGCCAGGGGTGGGGGGGAAAGTCACGTAACAACGAAATGGTGCCGAAGTGGAGTCAGAGTTTAAACTTGAGCAATAAACGAAGATTAAGCCAATCAGGAGTCGCATAACCATATCCTGTAAGCCTCACTTCCTGTCTACTCCGACTCTTTGCCCGAACTTGACAATACCTCGGTCCCTATCCGCTTTATCCGGTTCGGCTGACGCAAAAAGGAGGCGCTAGCTGTTCAGCTCCTCCTATAAATCGCTCATGGAGCACTTTCGGGTCGTCGCAAACCTTGCGGATTCAGCCGTCCGCCCCCTCCTCGCCCCATGTTCGTTATGCAAAGCCCCCTGCAAATATTGGTGTGTGCAGCAGTTAGTCCGTGATTTCTGGCAAGTCCTCTGTTAATTCACAAGTCTAGACCCCCCATAGGCCCGGATTTTGACGCATCTGATGTAAATATTGACGTACTCTTTGGCCAGTTTTGCTATTATGCATAAGTCTAGAACTACTAGAAATCCGGCTTTGAAAGCCTCCTATGCAGCGTCAGCCCAGTTCAGAGCCGTGACGCATATATACCGGGCCATATTCCGTATCTCTGGCTCGATCGACTTAGTCTGGTCCATAAATAGCGCCTTTGACAGGACTCAGACCTTTCACTACCTATTAAATATACTATTTCCATCCAGCTTCGGCCATCTATTCTCTCGTCTTCCCTAAGCAATCATTTAACAGCAATTACCCTTTTTCACTCCTCTCAAAAAAGATTCAAGGATGAAAGCATATATGATTGTTGCGGCCTCCCTCCTTAGCCTGGGGCTCTCAAGCCCAACAAAGGATACATCTCCCGCCGATTTAGATAAGCGCTGTAATGGATCGGGCTCATTCTGCAACAATGGCGTTCCTTGCTGCAGCAACCTATACTGCAGCAGTTCCAGCGTCTGTCGAGGCTGCAATGGATCGGGCTCATTCTGCAACAATGGCGTCCCATGCTGCAGTAACCTCTACTGCAGCAGTTCCAGCGTCTGCAGAGGCTGCAATGGATCGGGCTCATTCTGCAACAATGGCGTTCCGTGTTGCAGCGGCCTCTATTGCAGCAGTTCCAGCGTCTGTCGTGGCTGCAATGGATCAGGCTCATTCTGCAACAACGGCGTCCCATGCTGCGGCGGCCTCTTCTGCAGCAGTTCCAGCGTTTGTAGAGGATGCAACGGCGCAGGCTCATTCTGCAATAATGGCGTCCCATGCTGCAGCGGTCTGTCTTGCAGCTCCAGTGGCGTTTGCCGATAAGTGTGAGATGCGCGGTTATCAGTATCCGATTGTCCTGTAGAGCTTCCCTTTAAAGCTCAAGCTCGGTATGAGGCTAGTATACAGGCACAGCATATTGTGTCGACAGGCGCAGTAACTAACCTCGGTGTCAGAGGTGAATTGCTATGTATTCTAAACCAACAAACATAGTGCTGAATGATATTAGTATAAACTAAGTAGCTTTTTTTTTTTTTTCGTTTTTTCTTTCCCGTCGCTTGTAGACTCGTCTCAACGCCGCTGGGGAACACTGACTAACAGTTTAATACTACGGTAATGCATTTCTGTTAGGTTATGTCACGTAGCGAGGCAAGAACGTATGGTGACTCTCTGTATAGTACTGAAGCTTACTTCTCTACGTTAATGATGTGCGAGCAGGGCCGGCGCTATGCTGGCGAGCCGGTGGGCTCATCTGTCCCTAAGATAAACTTTATGTATATGGGTCACGTGTGTACCTTATAATTATTCCCCCCCGTTACTACGCCGGGCGCTAAACGGCATAACCTAGTGGCTAGCTGTACGCCAGCTAATGGACAGTAATATAATAGCTATAATAGCTATAATGCCTCCCTACTTATGTTATTGTTAAGCTTAGTAGCTCTTCTAGCTAGCAGGCTAGTTAGTTGCGTTGCTTCTCAACAAGCAGGGAGGTTAACCCATGTAAGTGGGCTATAGAATCTTCTCTTCTACTCTGTCCCACTTTTACATTTATATTCTATTCTATTCTATTCTATTCTATTCTATTCTATTTAACTAAAAGAATTATAGGTAGGCTTTAATTATAAATAGCTTGTATTCTTCCCTTTTAGTAGTCTTAATTCTATATCCTTTTCTTATCCATTTCTTATGTTTCTTATACAGTATTTTATTGAAAAATTTACTATGTGCATGAGCATTCGGTTTACTTAAGCTTCGGCGTGCCTTACACGTCTTTTTGTGTCTTTATATTTGAGCTAACCTGACGAATACTGTGGGAAGCACGGGGCTTCTGGGTTGACGTCAAAAGGTTCTTGCACGAAGCAATAGGTATAACAAAGTATTCAATTCATTCATAACTATCCAAGAGAGAAGAAGAGGAAGAGGAATGCCCCAGAGCGCGCTGTATAAAAGAGGCGCGTTAGGGTGGCCACGTGGCCTTGTTCGCATTTGTGCCTGAGTGCTTAACGAGGGATTCCATCAGGGCTGTGTACTTTTAAGCGCAAGCATGGCACTTGCCTCCGCCGGGATATTTGCAGACTTCCCATCCGTCAGGCTGCGTCGACGGAGGACGGATTCTCTGCTCTAACACTATCAGCTTGCTCGGTGGAACGCAAGCAATCATGGATTTGTTGAGATTAGAGTGGTCCTTCGGAAATTACCGAGACCTCAATTAGATAGAATTGTGTGATAGTGGAAGCAGGTTGCCCGATGTCACGGAATATAGGCCTAAGGCCACCAAAACATGAGTCAATGTTCCGGTTGCTGAAGGACTATATGGAAGGATTGTACGACTCTTCAGAATGGTCATCATCAACATCATCACTTGGAAGTCTTTCAATTAGTTTAATTCATTCACGTTCGAATCCATCTATTCCTGCCGATTGCCACTGCTGCAAATTGCTCCCTTACACCTATGAAGGCACATAAATGCAACAACTGTATTTTTAATAACGTGACAATCGAGACGCATAATCGCCACTTGGCAGTAATAGATCTCCTGCGGGTCTCGTTCTTTGCCCATGATTGGCTACCGCACCGCATCCACACGAGTCATCGAGCTGCCGGTGTAAAATCGGTCAAGGGTTGGTGAGAGCTGCGCATCTGACATTTTATCAAAAAAGACCGAGACTGTTTCCACCCAAATCTTATGCATATTGAGAGGCGGGATACTAAATAATGAATCGTGTTGATGGCTGTATAATTAGACGCTGAGTGCCTGTTCATCCTCCTGCTTATATTTGTGGATTATGAAACAGTCTGCCATGCAGCGTGCAGTGTGGATTAGTTGAAAGGGGGCAGCAGTAACTTATACATGTTTTGAAGAACCGTGCGACTGACCCAAAAGACAACCCAAAAGACAAGAAAATTTGTGACAAGTAGAATTTATATGGGACCACCCGAAGCCGGTCATATTTTGGGGCCAATCATGGAATGGTGTTCGCGGAACGGTTTGGCCGAATTGAGCGCATTGATCTCTTCACCAAAAACGGAAACTATCCGTTGTTCAATACCATAATCTGATCTCAAGGTAGTTGTAATATTCAATAGCAGACCCTCTTCAGATATAATATTTCTACTGTGGTGTGCGCGTGTTACTCTATTGCTCGAGTCCACACCTTTACCCTGAGCCATCCTTATCAAATACTTCACAATTATGAAGGCTTACTATTTTCTTGTTCTCTTCACAGCATCCGCTTTGGCGGCTCCTCAGGATATTGGACAAATTGGACTCCAATCTAGTGCCTTGCACATCATCAAGGCAGCCAACGCCAAGTCTTTGGGATTTAGCATGGCTAAGCCGGCGCGTCTGCATCCCAGAGCTGAAACAGAATGCGTCGCAATCTCTACTGACGAGGCCTCTCAGAAAAGGTACTCGGAGGTGGTAATCCCGGTGTCTTTTTCCGTGGAGATTCTAGGCACCCTGCTGATGTTTTTAATACTGGATTTTGTCCACAAGGAAATGATGCGAGCTTGCAGCATCATCTTAGCTCTTGCGAGAATTCTGCACTAGTATCGCTAACTCAATCTAAAAAGGCCGCTTTATGTTATCCTATGGGCAGGCCTTCTGATAACAATAAGGAATCAGAGAGTCACAGTGCATTGTAGTTACGGATATTCGACGAGCCTATGTTTTTTGAGGGGGATTTTAGACCTACTCCTAGAGTTCTAGCAATCGCCCAAGGCGTCAGCCTGAAATAGCAGATTGTATGTGGCACTAAACAGCGTAGGTAAGAGCTAGCGGTAAATAACTGATGAAATCATTTTTAAAGAACCCTATATGAGAAAATTGAAAAAAAACCCGATGGAAATATCTGTGGTGCTTGGCTGGCGGGTCATACTTCTAAACACTTCTACACAACCGTCCACCGCCATCTTGTATCCAAGTGTAAGGTTCTGGCGCGCGCAGCGCGTAGGCCTTATAAATAGGTGTAAGGTGCAGTGCAGGCAGTCGCTTGCATTGACAGATCTTTCTGGTCTATTGGGGTAACAAGCACACCTTCTTGCTATCTTACACCAAGCTTCATTGCCTACCGCAGTATTAGCAAAGAAAAGATCTTTAGAATCATACATCTTCTTGATGCTGCGTAACCTGTCGTAGTTGGCACCGTAGAAAGCACTCTGTCAGTGGTCCTGCTGGAGGTTTGCTTTGTTCAGATACGCACCGCTATTCGGCGCAACTGCTGTCAGCGCGGGTACTGTGACCTGGTTGAGGTAATCATTGCCAGCCAGGTTGCTGCTCAATGACGCCTTGAGGTCCCACGGCGCGAAAACTAGAATCTGTACGATGCTGTCGCGCCACGCTGGCAGCACGGCATTGGACGTCGGGTAGTTGACCGCAACAGAGTGTGCTGCATTGAGTGCGACGCCGCCTGTCTGATACTTACCGCCAGGTTGCACGCTAAGCTTCAGCACTTCAACAAAATTCCGGTTCGATGTGGTGTTCTCCATTATTCTTCGTGGGATTAATCGTCCGCCAATAGAGACGTCGACGATGTTGACAAAAGGAAGACCATAGGACAAGGGGCCCAGATAGTGGTCGAAATGCTCCAAAAATGTGAGAAATGAAGTGATTGAAGTGGATATAGATACGCCTAATTCGTTGATCTTGCAAAGAAAAGGCTGTAGCAGATCCTTTACTCATCTTCACTCTTGCCTGGTGCAGTCAGAGGAACGACCTCAAAACTTGTGTTGGACAGAGAGAAGAGAGCCGTGCTTCCAGAGTCCACCATATCGGGGATCCAAGTAAAGAACTCCTCAATCCATTTCTAGAACTTGTCCTCTGTCGTGCCGGTCTTGTTGAGTTGGAGGAATGCACCCCCGACGATGCTATCCTTGAAAGCTTTCACAATCACCGAAATGACCGTACGTGCCGCCGCCACCTCCACTAAAAGCCCAATAGAGATCTTTGTTCTCGGTTGGTGACGCGATGAGGTGCGTTCCATTAGCGGTAACCGCCTCCCATTCGAGAATCAGATCTGCGCCCATCCCATGCATGGAGCTCAGGAGGGAATGACCACCTTCCTGAAGAAATTCACCAGACAGGCCAACAGAGGCACATAAACCCCTACAATGCGGAGGCCATGAGATCCCGCTGTTGTATAGGCTTCGAAGGCTTGAACTCCGGCTGCAGAGCCTCAGTATATCACTGAGGAGAATAGAAGTAGGCTGGCGGTTCCTGCTACTCACCTCCAATATTCTTGCGGGTCCAGTGTATTTCGAGCTGGAATAATTCAGGAATGCTATATACTTCATGTTGTGAGTCCAAAAGCCCAGAGACTTCTTTCCAGTGGACTTTCCCATGTAACCGAAAATGATTAGTAATGAACTTCAGTTGTATATAGAATGGAATTAAACTTACTGATGTCCGGTATTCTTGAAAACCACACGGACATTGTGTTTCTGTGCGAACCGCAGTGCTTGTGAAACATGGTCGGCAGAACTTATATTGACCGCATACTCGACGTAATTGCCCAAAGTACATGCATTTGACGGAGGGGTGAACGGGCCACAGCTCTGATTCTGCCAGAAGGGTCACATAATCTCAGTCGGATGAGGATATTTAGTCTAGGAGCAGTAAAGGTCTTGTTCGACAGCCCCAATTCCAATCTTGAGACACTGAAAGGACACCACCGCATGATATTCACATACTGGCTTTGAGGCAGCGACCACGCTTCTGCTAGAGAATTGCATGCCTCCTTTTCATAATGTGGCCCGTGGCATGCTGATGAGAGAGGAATTGTTTTAATGATTTTTCCGTGTATGGTATCATTTAGTTGGGACCATGTTTGGAGGTCTGGCCAAGTACCGTCTTTTTAGGTACATGAAACTGAAACATGTGGTACCCGTGAAATGTCTCTTATTGCTGACTGGACAGATACCTATTATTAGACATAAAGAGGAGCTCACTGCCTCCATCTGTTGGCTCAGGCCCAAGCGGCCCCCAAATCGTTGGCCCCTGAGACCTCCCGCAATAGCACTCACCGGGCAGACCATGATGCGGTTGATGACGAAGGGCACTCTATATCTCTGAGATAATGATAGCGGTCAGTCGGTTTTCAACTGAAGGATGCTCATTACCTTTCCCCGGTCAGTTACACGAGGTCCACTCTCCCGAAGCAGATATTTATGTATTCTGATTGAGGGCCAAGCAATATGTGGTGGATTTGTAATCACTTGCCAACCGCTTCTGTCATTCCCAACATATGTCGACTGGTCATATTCTCCACTCCCCAACCCTCCTGCCTCCACCACTCGACAATTTACAGTTAGGCTGTGCCCACAAGCACATGTGCAGTTATATGCGGACTCAACCCGCTAGAAATTCGCGAGCTTGGGGTTGCTCCTCTTTTCCCATGTCAACCTCGCTACAGAACTTGAACATCACTCTCGGCTCCTAGCAACCCAACCAATCCGTCCACTGACCAAAAACCCCATTCTTCATGTCTTCCGTAGACCTTCTCATCACTGGTGCTACCGGCTTCATTGGCTTCAAAGTCTTGCTCGAAGCCCTCGAGGATGGATACACGGTCCGAGCCGCTATTCGCTCCTCTGAGAAAGCCAAAACACTTGCCTCCCACCCCAAGATAATTTCTTCTGGCAAAGCGAACAAGCTGTCATTTATCGAAGTTCCTGACATCACCCGTGACGGTGCTTATGATGAGGCTATAGAAGGTGTTACCTATATCATTCACCTCGCATCACCTCTCCCCTCACCGTTCCTGGACCCGCAGACCGGCATCTACGAACCAAACATCAAGAGTGTGAGCACCCTACTTGTATCTGCATTCAACGAGCCATCAGTGAA
Organism: Conoideocrella luteorostrata; assembly: GCA_032433595.1. Classification (NCBI taxonomy): domain Eukaryota; kingdom Fungi; phylum Ascomycota; class Sordariomycetes; order Hypocreales; family Clavicipitaceae; genus Conoideocrella; species Conoideocrella luteorostrata. The sequence goes on from JASWJB010000096.1 coordinate 40,333, forward strand.
GAGAGTTGTTATCACCTCTTCGACATTCGCAAACACACCTTTCCCCCCCGACCCAAGCCAGGAAATCACGGCCGAGACCAGAGTGCCTGACCTGCCGGGACCTTTTGACTCGATGCTCCCCGCATACAGTGCTGGCAAGATCGCAGCGCTGAATTTCACTGACAGGTTCATCAAAGAGAAGAAGCCTTCCTTCACCGTTGTCAACGTCTTTCCTGGGTTCGTTTTCGGCCGGGATGACAGGGCTCTAGATGTCAAGGAGCTAGATGCTGGAACCAATCGCATCGTTTTAGCAACCATCACTGGGAAATCTACCCATAACCCTATGCCGGCAGGCGCCACCCATGTAGATGATGTTGCCAAGGCACATCTAGCAGGATTGAAAGAGGGCTTCTCAGGGAACTTTGGCGTCACGAAGGTCCATGACTTCAACGATGCCTGGATAGCCATCCAAAAGCACTTTCCAGAGGCTGTTGCGGACGGTACATTCAAAAAGGGAAATCAGCCGACTGTGCCCGTAAATTGGAATGCGCACCAGACCGAGATTGATCTCAAGTTCAATTTCAAGACGTATGAGGACATGGTTGTTGACGTTGCCGGCCAGTACCTTGAGCTCTCTGGCAAGAAGAAGACTTAAATCTTAGTTTGGCCCATTCGTTTAGACTAAAGCCAGTCAAGAAGATTTCCCTTATCTCTAATCAATGCTAATGAAACTGATGTAAATTGTGTATTGGCTTGGTGCTCCAGATATGGAAGTGTTCCCCAGGATTGATGCCATTCGTCAAATATGATAAAGAGACCCTGTTTGTCTTTTTTTTGTGAACATCTACACAACTACTTAATTGCATACTCGAAGTCATATCTGATAATTTTCTCACCTATTGGCTGCCAGCAAATAATATGAAATGAAAATAATTCATTTACATCGTATATGTTATAAGAGTACGAGGAACACTACTGAATTGGTCGAAGCAAAGAGCAATTTACTTCCTCTTCTTCAACACCATGTCCATCTCGCGCTGCCTTGTGAGCCAACCGCCAGAGACAATTCAGTCTTTGTGTGGATTGGCCAACAGGATGTCAAAATTTCGGTAGAGCTCCACAATGATCTTCGTAAGCTGCATCATGGCGAGTTTCTAACCGATGCAATTTCTCGCTCCAGCTCCAAACTATTCTGTATTAGCCTTGGCGAAATCTCTAGCTGTGTATGAATTCAAGAGATGACTCACAGTGAACATGTTTGTTCTCATCCTAGCCACATCTTTGAAGTCGCTGTCGATCCATCTCTCAGGCCGGAACTCATGTGCGTCCTGGCCGAATATCCCCTTGTCGCGGTTGACGACCCAGCAGTTCGCCCCGATGATGGTGCCTTAGGGAATATACTGTCCATGTAGGGTGACGCCACCATTTGGACAGCGGCGTTCGAGAATCAAGCCGGTGCTCGGGTGGATCCGGAGAGCTTCATTAGTTACGGCTGGTCTTGTAGATTGATAAACGGTTAGCTTCAACGGTCTGTCCTAGGGAAGCAACGGTGACAATAGGGGGATTGACGACGTGCTTGCATACACGTAGCTCAATGGTGTGTTACCGGTGAGCTTGGCCGGACTAGACAGTTTCCCTGCGATTTCTACATCGTCAATCTCCTGCTGCAGCTTCTCTTGCATGACCGGATTCTTGGCAAAATAGTAGACTACGGCCCGAAGCGTGATGGCGACGACATCGTGGGGAGTTAGCCTGCATGATATATTAGGACACTGCGTCATCCTGCGCACTCCAGGTATCTGACATACACATTGATATAATCTGCTGCGATGACATCTCTGATGGTAAACTTCTCGGGTACAGACTTGTGCAAATCCAAGAAAAGATTCAACATGTCGGCTGACTCGGTCGGGTTCACCTCGCGTTTTTGAACTTGTTCCAGAGCAAACTATTGCTGACGAATCAACAGTTAGCCAAATGGCGAAGTTCCGTGCATGCTTACAATAAACAGCGGGTTTTCTTTACTTGCTCCAGTTGCAAGAGCCTTGACTTTAGCCCAGAGCCGTTCGATTGCTGTAATTTGACCCCGCTAGATGACAACAATTTAGGTCAGTGTGGAATGCAAACGGTAGGGGAAAGTTTTGGGTTCAGGTTCAGGGAACGTATACCACCGCGAAATACATCATCTGGTCATGTTCTAAATGGTAGATTCCGTCAACATCGGTGCCTGACTCCATGAAACCTAGCATCTGAGAGAAGTTGACGGCCCCAAGAGAATCAAAGGCGTAATAATGGAGCCAAGCAGCAAGATCTACAGGCGCTGACGCCTTGATGCCGATGATTTCGTTCGTCTTGGAGATAAAGAGCTTGATGCAGTCATCGAGATGGAACCTGAGGCCGGAAACAGCAATGGTTGTGTATAAGAATCCCATTGTGAGTTTTAACGCTGCATGGTAGTTAGCGTCCTGGGTTGAGAAAACATTGTGCAGGTCTGTGCCTTCAAAATTCGGCTGCAATATTCCGTATATACCTTAATTCAAGACATCTGTTAGCATCTGCCGCTGCCGCTGCCGATGCTAGCATAATTGATTCAATTGCTGTAGCAAGCTTCCTGATATAACTACCGTTATTGAATTCGATACCTGACGTACGATTCCGCCGGCAGATGCCTTGCGTTTCAATCCGACGATGCCTGTTGATGCCACTAATTAGGCACCTGACCACGATTAATATTGCCGATAACCACAATCCAGTTTAGCGAACTATTTAATTAGATGCTGCTGCTGCTGCTGCTGCTACTTCTATTATTGCTATAATTCTATAATCTTTTTTAAAAAAAAGGGGTTTTTTTTTGGCTTTTTCGTAAGCTATAGGCTAGGGGGCTATCCTTGCTTGCTAGGGAAGTGTTTTATGCCGAAATTTAAGCCACCCTTAGGGGTAGCTACTATGCCTTACAACGCAAGATACCTACTAGCTTAAACACTAGTTACGTGACCTTTGTACCCCTTTAAAATTAGATATTTTGTCAGGAAGAAAAGAACACACTAAACAACCTGTAGAACTGGTTGTACTATTCGGTATCAATTAATCAAATGGTTTGTGTAGTCCGGCTGACTTAATCTTATTGTGCAAGTCGCTCGTGTAAGTGTGGACAGTTTCGGAGGTTAACGTTAGTAATTAGTATTGTATGGCGTTTAAGGTGCTGCTTGATTGAACTTGCAGTCTTGATCTATTGTATTTAATTAACTAGTTCAAGTACTCGGGTACTCAGTATTAGTAATAATAGGCTTTTAAAGGCAAGGTTAAAATAGCAAAGTATTAATTTGCTTTACAAAGAAGGCATGCCGTTTCGTGTTCAGTAGTGATACTGCGATAACTATAAATACACCACACAAGGCTGACTAAAATCATTCTTGTAGAAGAAAACTTCTCCCCGCGTAACTACCCTACGGATGCTTAAATTCCCGCCCAAAGTAGCAAAATAGTGCGGAATTCCGCTATTCTCGTGACTTTTGTCGAGTGACTGTACGTGTGCGTGGTATGCACGTCACAAAGCTATTATTTATCACCCATCGGCCGCTATTAGTCTACAAGGAGCGGCGGAAAGCCTGTTTAGCAGCCGTTTAACGCATATTTACGGGCACTCTCGTATCCGTTAAACTAGTATCCTGCAAAGTTGTAGTAGCTATGCCGCCGCTAATGAGTCACTAGCTCGTGTGCAGTTCTACTGCATAACACAATAAGCTGCACGCACTCTCTCAGGACTAGTAGCGGCGGAAAGCCTGTTCAGTACCCGGTTAACGCATGTTTAAGAGGAACTCTCGTATCCGTTAGATTAGCGTCCTGCAAAGTCAGTGGTGTGCAGTGGCTATGCCGCAACCAAGGAGTCACTGGCTCGTGTGCGGTACACGCACTCTCTCAGGACTAATAGCGGCAGGAAGCCTGCTTAGTAGCCGATTAACGCATATTTACAAGGCACTCTCGTATCCGTAAGATTAGCGTCCTGCAAAGTTAATAATATATAGTGGCTATGCCGCAGCCAAGGAGTCGCTGGCTCGTGTGCGGTTCCACTGCATAACACAATAAGCTGCACGCACTCTCTTAGGAGTTTGCGGCCTGTAAATCCCCGCGCTTAACCGTTACAGCACAGAATTATCCTATTTTAAGGCTAGGGTACATAACTAGAGGCGAGCAGCCTTGACTTACTTCTAGTTATCACAGCGCTCTTTGTGGCCTTGCGCGTCACACTTGTAGAACATGCCAAGCAACGGTTCTAGTCGCAGCCTGTTTAATACTTACATGAAGGAGCCGGAGGGTTTGAAGAAGTAACTGGATCGTGCTGTGTCAAACGCACATGCGCTATAACGCGCGACCGTAACCCTGACGCAGGTACAAGGGTGGCGGAGTAGCTATGCATCCTCTAATCGACAGACTGTGGGGAGTGGATCGGGCTGACCTGCCTTTACAATGCAAGAATGGAAGTTTTGGCGAGTGATACTTGACTTACGCTATTGAGTCAAATAGAGTTAGTTGCAGCCTTAGTGTACGCATGGATAGTTCCTAGTACGAACACATGCTAACACGAAACTATTACAACATGCGACTAAGAACCTTCTATGTGGCGTTAATCCTGACTCGGCCGCCCGTGCGCGCGCAAAGCTTTGAGTTTATAAGCTTGACTTAGTGTGACTGCTGTGGTTAGTTCCCAAGGGATAAACCTAGTCGTGGTCCATGTTGTTAGATATTACAGGGCGTTGTTTGTTCTGAGCAAAGAGGTGTCACGTCGCAATAGTTTACATAATCGATAGATGCAGGTAAATGATTGTAATGATTGTATAACTGTTGAAGACTGACTATCTAAGATATCTAAAGAGTGTAATTGGTGGCGCCTATAGAGCAAGGTGCTCACTTGGTTTGCGCGTGAGCATCGTGGGCGCTCACGCCAAATCGTAAGTGAGCAGGAGCAGTGCTTACTTATACCGAGGTGAGCGCTAGCTCATTAGCCCATAGGTCCAACTATATATCTATGTTCGCTAGTCCTAGCGCGGGGTGGCTTAGGCAGCTAGCTAGTCCAGCGGCTAATTTTACCAAGATCGTAACACTTTGTGAAAGTTACCAAACCCAATTAATGAACAAGTTTAAATAGTGGCTTTCCTTGACTTTTAATTTCCTTTGTGGTTTCTTCTAGGTACTTTTATTTTTGGCTCTTTTTCTCTTTTTTTTTTCATTCCAAGGAACTTTTATGTGGTCTCAACATGACTATTCAATTACCGCGTGCATATAATTTCGCACGCATGACCTTTCTGGCCAGCCTAGTGATTACGTTCTGCTTTATATTGAACTTAACGTGGCCGAGCTTGGAAACCAAGAGCAATGTTTAGTGGCCTCACAAAAATACATGGGATATATCTGAAGCAGCACAGAATAGAACACTTGGATTTGAGAAAATCTACTATATTAGTATGCGACAGTATGTTCGCCCCGCACCGTCGCAAATACAATAACCTCATTGTCTACACAGCCGAACGGATAGACAGGATATGATGAATATACTAGCCGAATCTACGAAAATTAAACTAGTTTTACAAGAAGGGGTAACCAACTAACTAAAACTAAGGTCCTAGGCTTACAAATTAGTATCTAACTAATAGCAACTAGATTAATGGCAGTATTATCAGCGATAAGGCAAAGCCTCAGGGAATTGACGGCTTAAGACCAGAACAACTAGGATGCTGGCGTAGCCATGCAGACATTTGGCGGAAAATTATTAACGAAAATATACAAACAGCTATTATTTTAGAGGATGATGCAGATTGGGATATCAATATTCATTCTAAATTTCAACAATTAAGTCAACAACTAAGAAGAGGCACACTAAGAAAGCAACAAGCTACAAGCTATGAAGCTAAATTTACACCTTATGGTAAGTCAAGCTATCTACAATTAAGCTACATTACCAACCAGCATATGACTTGGCATTTTATTTATTATTACTCATTAATTATAGGGCTTTACTGGGACCTTCTTTATATAGGTTCTTGCTGGGATATCCCAAACGAAAAGAACCGGCCAAAACACCAAGTGTATAATGATTATTATGCACCAAATTCTAAAGAGTATGTATCAAATTTTCTGCCTATAAAGCAGTTTTACTAAATCCTTCTGAGGATGTCTAGTGCGTTTTATAATGAGCTTAAGGGTTAGGGCATAGAGTTTGTGTGGGTTGCACAGGGTTGTGCAATGATCATGATCATCGGCTTCAAATACAATATATTCAATAATAGTCAAGTCTATCTAAGAGAGGGAAAACAAGTCAAGCTATGATGCCTACGATACCCGTATAAATAGGGTGGCCGAAAGGTGACCACGTGACGATATCCGTGCTCTTGTTGTGTGCTTGGCGGCGATATTCCAACAGTTTGAGAACAATACACGGGTTCGAGTCCTAGCTCCGTCTTGGTATTCTGTATGCACAATTGGCTATGCATTGACCCTAAAAGGAGCTCAAAAGCTTCTATATGCAGTGGGAAACGGAAGGGGCTTAGAAGCACCAGTTGATCTTGCTATGATTGATGCAGTACAAAAAGGGTACTTGAACGCTCTTACAATAGTCCCTCCAATAATTACACCGTGGAAAACAGGAACAGCTTCGGACAGCGATATCGACGATCTAAACAACAGGGAGGGGAAACTTCCTCGTGGGAGTGAGAATCTACGGCATAGTGCGAGGCGGAATTTAGAGATGACGATTGGGAAACCAATGCTGCTGGATCAACCTCATCAAGAGCAGACAAAACTGTAGTAAATGTAAAAGTATATCTAATATATTCGATTAACAAGTTAACTTGATTGTGTCTCATACTTATCAATTGTACATGCGGACCTTGCAAGCTACACTATTTTTAGTGAGTCGTGCATAATTTAATAAAATTATCTATTATGTCTCGGCGACTGTTCACGACTGTTACATGGGCACCTGGGTGTCCAAATTATATCAGCAGCCAACCAAACCTAGCCAGGCTGGCTTTAGCGCGTCGCCCATTCTGCATTGCTTCGTCCCAGACAGTAAGATGGAACAGCGATTATTTCCGCTAGACGTTCTTCCGCCTGAAAGCACATACGAATCTCGCGAATCACTGCTGGCATTTATCCTTCATCTTGCTCGATGCCAATGCCCAGTCATCCGTCCATTTGCGATAAAAAGGTTGATATCCCAACATTCCTCCCAGCCACCTGCCAACGAAAATGCCCGTTAATTGTGCCAATCGCCGGCTAAAAGGTATCCACATTGGAAAGGTGAGATACGACCCGCCGGCGTCAAACATCTAGGTTAATTTGCAAAATATCAGGTAACGAAACGAAACCTGGACGGACAATCATAGGGTGACGCACATTGATAACCTGGATAAGGTCAAAGCTGCCGCCCCTTATGAGGACCTCATCCCGGTAGCCGTACCAGTTTTGGAAGAAAATATCGTCAAGCTGGAAGGTCTTTTGTGACTTCTCCCCTGAAAGCAGAAACTTCGTTCTCTTCCCACCATCAGCACTGTGGTCTACGATGGGGTATACCCGATCAAAAACTCGCCGTTGTTGACTATTAAGCTGTGTTCTGTACCCTCTACCTCAATCCCCATTGTCCCATCGTGCACTTGAATGTATTCTGCTTGATACGGGTGAAAGTGCATGGGCGGCCTCTCCGCGGCGAGCTTCTTGAGATGCGGGTTATCCAAATCGAGGTGACATGGTAGCAGAATGCTTTATCGAGGCCGTCGACACGTGAGACTCTGACTGCCCCGTTAAAACTGAAGAATAATTGTTCTTGGTCAGTTACAGTTGGCGGCGAGATGGATGAAAATAAGCTCACGCATTAATGATCAAGTTAGTGTCAGAGGCAGACATGATTGCTTGACTACGTTGCGTCACGTATCAAATTTCCGGGCGGGGCTGTTGATGAAAAGCGGCCTATCGGGAGTGCCGATTGTTTAGACTGCTCGCTACAACTGAGCCAAGTTGCGATCTGCCTAGGGCTGATGGATATGGAGTACAGAGTCTGTGGTAGGCGGACAAGTTCGGTTTGCACAAGTGAGGGGGATACTATCTATTTGATGGAACCAACCCTTGTGGGTACAGCCTCGTCTGCGGCCGTTTTCTTCAAAGTCCCTCTGGGCCACACCTCCTTCGAACCCCAACCTCCACACGATGAAGTACGCTGCACATCTCTTTTGTGCTGCAGCCAACTACCTCGGGTCACATAGCTGCTCCGTACGAAGTACACACTCTTCAGGTCCTGGAAACATGGCACAACACGTTACGACATTGGGGGCTGGTTCCATCGTGATGCATGTGGGGTCCAACTACTACTTCAAGTTCCACACAAAGCCTCCAGCAGGGCATCTGGGGCCCTTCATGGCTGGAATAGGAGAGGCGCCTTGATGGCGGGGTGGGGAAAAGGACTACGTAGTTATCTACTACTCCATAGTGCCTCCCGGAATACGACGGGTGACGACACGCACTAAAGTAACCTCTGGTGTTTTTTGTGCAACATCTGGATTCTGTTCTGAGTCGAAAAGCGAGGCCATGCTACCATGACCAAACTGCCCACCCACCCCTCCTTCGCCACAAGTCTCATCGCATCTTCTTTTCTTTTTTTTTTTCATTCTCTCATGTCTTGCACCTCGTTGTTACATCAATTGTCAAGAGCCTCGCTACCCCTAGTGAGAAGCCTGGTAAGAAGCCTGGTAAGAAGCCTGGTGAGAAACTGGAGATTTTGACGAAGCGAGATGCTGGGTTGAACCAGCAGTATGGAGGATTTCATACTGGCAGCTGGGTTGACAAGCTGCCTTCATCGTGGGCCCTCTTTGTTCAATTGACCCGGCTGAGTCCCCCGGTCGGGGTTTTCCTCGTCTTATTCCCGCATCTATTCGGTGTTCTGCATGCGTCCATTCTGAGGCAGCTGCCCTTTGCGCAGACCCTCCGTGTCGGGTTCTCCAATGCCATCCACGGATGGAATGACCTCGTGGACGCGCCTATAGACGAGCATGTCACTCGCACCAAGAACCGCCCAATTGTCAGAGGCGCCATGTCCTCAAGCGGGGCATTCCTTTTCACCACGAGTCAGCCTCTGTGTGGTCTTGCGCTTCTTCCAACACTGCCTAGAGTCACCGCTATTACCGTGGTTCCGAGCATTGTGGTCAATTTTTACTATCCCTTCTCGAAGCGTCACACCTATTTTGCGCAGTTTGTCTTGGGTGTCAGTCTCGCGTGGGGTGTCGTGGTTGGGGCGGCTGCCATGGGTGTGGTGCCCTGGTAGGCTGATGCGCTGGCTTCGATGGCGTGCCTGTTTGTTGCATTGGCACTATGGATAGTCATCTACGACACCGTCTATGCCTTCCAAGACATGGAAAATGACGTTCTTGTCGGTGTCAAGAGCACTGCCATGTTGTTTGGAAGGAATGCAAAGCCCTTTCTGCGGGCTTGTCTGAGCTCCTTGGTTGCTCTTCTCTGTGCCTATGGCAGTCTGCTCGATGCTGGCACCGGATACCATGGCATCCCTGGGTGTCATAATCACGAAAGTCGATCTGCAGATTTCTGCTAGCTGTTGGTGGTGGTTCAAGTATGGTTTCTGGCTTGCTGGAAATTCTATAGCAGAGGCGCTGCTCTCACAGTTGCTAGTCTAGGTTTATGCATGTGCTGTGTTATTAGGCCGAAATATTTAATGTGGGCTACATATCTACTAGTGCTGGTGTTAAAAGAATACTTGTTATGTTTTTATTTTATTTTCTTTCGTCTTGCATATTACGTCACTTTGCAGGATTTCGAGGGCCAGCCACACCTGCCCTGCCCTGCCCTGCTGGTGAACATTAACCATTACTTTAATTTTTGCGGTGTTTTATAAAGGATTTGAGTCATATGGCGTCGTGCGAGTCAGGCTGTGCTGTTATCGGAGTTCACTTTAGGACCGCAGAATGAACAATGCAAAGTGTTTCATTTAATATTGTGCAGTTGAGACTATTACTAGCTATACTGTATCCATGCAAGCTTGTCTATAGTATTAATAATACTAGCCGTGTGCTGGGGCATAGAGTTGTTTGTAAAAAGACTATAAGTAAAACGGAAAACTTTAACTCCATCAGCTGTGCGAGCGTTCACCAGGTACACCTTGAAGTGCCGTGGTCTCCTTGCCGATGTTCCCCCATACCAAAGTTTGTGCCCAGAGTCTAGACTGCAGGTCCTCATTCTGGCTGTCCGGCGAGCTCTCGTCTTTAGTAAGAAGCGTAAAAAATCCTCTCTTACCAGCATACTCGGGGCTGAGCGCAAGCTCAACAGTATCCTTCCCAGCTGGCACCGTGGTACGTAGTGTTGGACCCATAACGAGACGCAATAGCGGAAGAAGGGGCTTGTAAACTAGCATTTGCATGTAGTGCAGGCTTAGAGGGGTGTTGGTTCGAAGGGCACGCGAGTCGACCATATTGCCAGGATTAACTGCCATAGCAGTCACTTTGCTAAGCCGGGCATCTTTCTCAAGATACCGGTTCAACGCATACATCCATGCCGTGATAGCTAGCTTTGAGGTGGCATATCTTTGGTACCCGCGACCCTGCTTATCATAGTCTGCAGTGGGCTTCACCAAAAGGTCTAGATTTTCGGGGATAGCTGGGGGATACTTTTCCATGGCATTCTTGCCAGGCCAGTGCGAGTCGCTCGAGATAAGAATGACACGGCCGCCAGCATCATTAAAGCTTCCCAGTAATCTTAAAACTAGAGTGGCATGCGAAATGTGCGATACTTGAAACGTCTTGTCAAATCCATCCTCGGTAAGCTCAGGGTCGCTCACAAGATTCCAGTAGTATGCGTTGCAGACGATAGCCACTAACTGGGGGTACAGGCCACTCTGAACACCCGCGGCGATAGTGGCAGCGAACTTGTGAGTGGCTGAAAGGCTGGCTAGGTCAAGAGGCAGGATGGAAGCATTGGTGCCAGCGCTTTGGTGCTCGGCGATAACGTCGCGCAGCTTGTTGGTGTTAACATCGGTGTTGGAAGCGTCTCTTACTGTAAACACGACGGTATGTCCGGGATACTGTTCGAGGAGGTGCTTAGCCGCGGGGATGCCCATGGAGCTATTTGCTCCGGTGAAGATGATGAGACCAGACATTCTAAGCGAGGGACTGGGGGAATAATGGTAATGGACCGCCGAGGAAAGAGAGTTTGCAGTACCAGGAGTATTGAGTAAATTGGCGATGCGGTGTTAGTAGCTTGGCGGAGCCAAAAGTAGGAATGATGGTGGATTGCCGGCCCACGGATGTGGATAGGATAGAGTCTTTGGAAATTTGACGGAAATTATCATTCCGAGTCCACGCAGTTGGAAAATGACAGGCTAGGGCGAAGTGGTTGTGAAGCGGGGAGGTGCTTGTTCCATTGGGGGGAGCCCCTGCGGAGTACTTAGTGCCGAAACTCCACTGGAGTCACGCATCCTGGCAGAATATGGAAGACACATCTGGACTACTCGTGCCACGCCCCACCATACGGAGTACACCTTGAGTACTTATTACATCGGGCCCGGACTCATATCTGGACTGAGAGGCCCCACGGCTCAATTCTTGCTTTTTGCTCGGTTGTTGGCTTTGCGAGCCACGGAATTCTCAGAGTCGGCCTTGTTGGCTGCGGGCTGTTGGTCGTCGCGAATGGATTTGCTTCGCACTTGTGGCAAACAAAAGAGAATACCCACTCACATTCATGCCGTAGTACAATCATGACGGGCTCGGAGGTATGAACACGAGAAAATGCGACAACAAGGCCGCAGGAAGAGAATCCTCGCTGCTGTGTAACAGCTGAGTTAGAAAACATTTATCACAACTGTGAAGTTTGATGGGGTTAGGTACATGCTTGCCACCATCTTGGGAAGCTGGTGTTGGAATCCCTCGGTCAAGCACATAAGGAAGCACGGAGCAGGTCACGAGGTCACCTTTTGGTCACGATGTTTATAGGATGATATCAGGGCTTCCACCTTGACTTGTTTTCCTCTTTTTAGATAGACAGATTTGAATACATTGTTTTTGCATTTTGAAGCATTGATGTAGATCACTGCACAACACCGTGTGCAACCTACAGCTGGTTCTATCGGAAGCGATAGTATAGAAGTGAATTTGGAGTGATAATAATAAGCATGTAAATTAATGAATATTGATGATGACCCTAGATGATGTGATTCCTTCTAATTCCTGTCTATAAGCTTCCTTTTTTGCTTGCTCCCCTTCCTGCCTCTGGCACCTATTTCTGTTAACGTCTGCCTCACCTAAGGCTACGGCCTTCCCCAGTTTTCGGCGTCTCCTAGCGTTCTATCTAGAAAATTCTATGGGAATCAATTCGTTCCGTTGGGCCTTTTAGTTATAAATATTTCTATCCTTCTAGATAATAGAAAATGCCTCATTTTTGCTCACAATGGAAAAGCCGGAAATCTGGTCGCAAGATACGATGCACAGAAATAGACAACAATAAGAGGTTCTAAGAGATTAGCTTAAGCCACAGAATCCGGCTACAACAAAAATAGGAATCGGTCGAATTCAATGACCTAGGAAGGTCTGACGGAAATGCCTAGATTGATGGCACCCAGAGAGGGATTTCAGGTATAAATAGCTGTCAAATTCCTCTTCAATTAGATAGAAATCGAGTACTTCATTCCACTGCACGCATCAGACATCCGTAGCTGGTTTCAAAACCACTCATACACTAGGTTGCCATCTCTTTGAGAGGTTCCAGTTTCTTTCTTCTCTGCTATTCAATCAAATCGTTAGTTTCCAAGCATGCTTGGCTGAATAAGCCCCATGCCCCTGACAGTATTCCTCAGATCCGATATCAAGGAGTGCAATAGAAGAACAACTGAATGTTAGATAAATCTTAAATTTCAATCTACATACAACAAAATACTAGCAAAATACTAGCAAAGAGTTATTCCAGCTTGATTTGTAAATGAAGAGAAAGAATAGAATCGAGGAGAAATATACAAATCATAAACTAGCTTTGTTGAAAAGCATGATAAGCCTTGCGTAATAAACAAGGTAACAAAGTAAGCTGTGAAGCCTACAGAAAACTACCAACTTATGGTAAGAAACAAGAGACATTATGTTGAGGAAACCATTTTCTTCAAATCACCAATCGTTATCACTTCAAGATAGAATGCATCGCGAATCTCGATGCCAAGATTCTCTCGCAACTTCTGTGATATAACGAGAGACATGAGTGAGTCAAGCCCAATATCCGCAATTTCACATTCGTCGGTCAATAAGCCCGTATCGACAGCAAGCTCTTCAGCCAAAATTGTTATAGCCCGCGAGGCAACATCATCGCCATTGGAATTTTCGTCACCGCTGTTGCTGTTGGTCTTTCCTATCTGTCCATTCGGAGATGGCGATTCTCCTGGCGTCAAAAGATTGTAATCAAGCTGAGCCACCAACTTTGGGCTGCTACTCGAATTACTGCCAGGTCTAGAATACATAGGAGTTATGGTAGATATGGGAATTGTCGCAGTCGTCTTTGTCGTCATCACCGTCGCCGTGGCTTTTGCCTGTAGAGAGCTTGCAAATTGTAGTTGGCTTGGAGCCGTAGCTCCGTTCTCTTTGGTAAACGGAGCGGGAGGAGCCGAGCCTGCTGGACGGAAAAAACGATTCAACATCAGTCTCGGCCATTGCCGGAACAGGATGGCTTCGACCACACCCACAATCTCGCCGTCTTGCAGAATGTAGACGTCACCGACGTAAGAGCCATGCTTGCTGTTTTGGTCAGCAGCCTCTGGCACCATCCTAACGTATGCGATGTATCGACCGCCAGGGGTCAACGGCTTGGCAAAACGCATAGATTTCCATGATGGGGTGATAAAGAAGTTGTTGATGTTATCAAAGTGGGTTCCACCATTCAGAATGAAGCCAGAGAGAGAAACGACACCATCGATGAAATGCGGTGGCACAGCCCAGTCTCCTTGGGTATCTGCGGGGAAAAGCACTTCGGCCATAGCTTCGTCTTCGTTGAGTATGACTGTTTGCATGGTACGATACATGCTAGAGTAATTCACCAGCTTCCCAAAGAGGGCGTATGCAAGGTCGGTGGTGAGTTTGTTGGCTGTACCCTTAACTGACATAGCATTGAGTGCGTCAAGGCGACTGGTAACAAGCCTGGTTGTTCGAGCCCAATCGGACAGCCAGGTCGAAGGATCCTCGTAGTGAGCTGTAGCGTGACAGTACCAGTTGTCGTTGGATGGGTTGAACCATTTAATGTGAACTTCGCCATTCCCGGAGTTGGCTTCAGCATTGACAAGAATGGGCTGTGGGTTATTATGGTTTGTGTCTTTCACTACCGGGTTGTGATACTCGAAATTAGCCACATTTATGCCCATTCCGCTGAATTTTGACGAAAACGCCTTCTCTTGGATCCTTTGAGCTAGGGTGAATGCCATGTCGGCATGGAGAAACTATTGAAAGTTAGAAGGATTGAGCAATATGGTCGCTTATTGTCAACTTACCGACGAAGCGACACCATAACCGTTCATGGCATGCCCTTCTATAACATCGTTGAGCGATGGATCAGTCACATCGCATTCACCCAAGACCTGCGCCGTCAATGAGTTATAATTCTCAGAGCAGAGTTGATGGATACTTGACGTTCGAAACCCCTTAACTGCAGGAAGTGCCGGCTCTGGCAAAATCTGGCCCTTGGTCAAATTCCAATCTCCTCTGTACTGGATCCAATAATTCTTGTTATTCCAAGCGTATGTCGGCAAGTTGACTAGTCGAAGTGCTTGCTCAAACGGACGGTGATACTCATTCCAGTCGATGTTGAGTCCAACCTCGTAGAGACTACTCAGCATCTTCGCTAAAGATGTCCAATTATCGCTCTCTCGATGTAGGCTTGAGCACACCAGGCGAGAGTCGGCAAGCGTACGGCTAACAAAACCGCTGCATACTGGATGATGGCCCAACTCAAGCCAGATGGTAGATTTCGACACCACGCCAGCCTTCCACGCTGCATTAAGAGCTCCAGCAAAGTCGACCGTCTTTCGTAGTGAGGTGGGCAAATAAGACGAATCGAAGTTAGAGCCTGTCTCAATGACTACTGAATCTCGAGGAGATATAATGGGAATGCTGGGTCTGTTGTACTCGATGCCTTGGGTCTGGCGAATGAGATCAGTGACGACGTTGTCCATTTGAGCCGTATGATATGCATGTGGCACATCTAGACTCGTTGTCCTGTACCCTGCTTTGGATAGACGATCCGACATTATTTTCAGATGCTCGACAGTACCGCCAATAACGGTCTCTTTGGGGCTGTTGATACAAGCTATTTCAAATGGCTCCATATTTGCCTCACGCGTAATTTCGGCCTCAGAGGCGCGAACTGAAACCATGCCATGGGTGTAAGATGAGCAGTTGGACTCCAGAATGTTTGCTCGTGTCCCAACGAGGAAGACTGTGTCACTATCGGACAGCACACCCGCCACAGCCAGGGCGGCATATTCACCTAAGCTGTGTCCAATGACAGCACATGCCTTGATACCAAACGTCATATAAAGTCGAGCGAGAGCAATTTCAACGCATACAATGGCGAGATGCATGGAGGAGATTGGTATACTTTCGGGAGCAATCGTTTTATCAATGGCAGGGAGGAAGGAGGGGAAATTATGGCGACATGCAAGACTATCAAACTGGTCGAGCTGCCCGCGAAAGAAGGGAGAGTCGCGGTAAAGCTGTGCTCCAATTCCCTCATAAAAAGTGCCTTGGCCAGCAAAAGTGAAAGCCACCGAGGGTCGTTTCACAAGCACCGGAGTCTGAGACATAGCAGTTTCGATGTGCGATTGAAGCTGTTTGACGGCGTCGGCCAAAGATTTTACTACAATGGATTTCCGGTATTCGTAGTGACGTCTCCTAGCTGAGAGTGTGTAGGCGACGTCTGCAAGAGACAAGTCTTGCGAAGCTTCAATATGTTTGACGAGGTGCCTGATATTCAAGCTGAGAGATTGAGCCGTCTTTGCTGAAACCGTAATGGCATGGGCTTCTCGGGTGTCCTGGCATAGCCGTGGCCTTGGGCTGGCCTCTTCGATAATCATTGCTGTGTTACCTCCAGCGGCCCCAAAGTTATTGATCATGGCTAGTCGCTTCTTCATACTAACAGGGCCCCAGTTGGTAGATGTAAATGGAATAATGACACCCAGCTTGCTCAAGTCTGGTAAGGAACGATTCAACCCTGTCTTCACGCCGATATGAGGCGGAATGACGCCATTCTGGAAGACTAACATGGTCTTGACGAACGCCATGATTCCCGCAGCAGCCTCTCCGTGGCCCATGCCGGCTTTGACTGAGCCCACATGCAGAGGTATTGGTCGATGGCCATGAAGACGGGAGGGCGAAAACACACTGGTCACAGATCTCATCTCGGTAGGATCACCAGCTTGGGTTCCCGTGCCGTGCATCTCCACGTAACCTACCTCCAGGGGGTCGATCCCAGCTCGCCGGACAATCTTTTGGTACAACAGAGCTTGTGCCGCGTCGTGAGGATGCGTGATCGAAACGGCTTCCGCAGAATGGGAAGTGGCTGCCGATAATACTACCGCGAGGATATTATCGTTGTCGGCTTCTGCATCCTCGAGTCTTTTCAGGACGACGCTTCCAACTCCATCTATTCAGCCATGCCAGTCAGCGGACGCCTCAAAGACCACTCATTGCGAAAGGCGAGGGGATGATGGCATACCTGATCTACAGTATCCGTCCGCTCCCTCATCCCAAGTCTTACAACCCCCGGTAGGAGATAGAAAGTGCCCCCGACTAAGCCCAGCATACACATCAGAATTGGTGAGGATATTCATCCCCCCCTTAGGTGACGTTCAAGATTAGATTAGCTCTTACAATTTGATAACCGTTCATGTGAATCGACATACTTACTGTAATGGCCATGTCAACATCCCCACTCCACAGCGCTGAGCACGCAGCTTGAATAGCGGCCAAACTCGAAGAGCACGCCGTGTCGACACTAAAGCTAGGGCCCCAGAAATTGAAAAAGTAGTTGATACGTCCAGGACCAAACGCCCTGCATCCACCGGGAATGAAATAAGTGCCTACTTCCTGCCCAGAATTGACTTCGCGATAGTCGTCGCTGGCTTGGCCGTAAAAGGTGCCAACACGGTGGCGATGGATGACACCTCGACCGTCGACATACCCGGCGTTTTCCAGAGCTTCGTATGCCGTTACCAAGGCAAGACGCTGCATTGGGTCCGTCTGTTCAGCCTCTCTGGGTGACATGCCGAAGAACAGAGCGTCGAATAGCCCTGGATTATCAACAAAGCAACCGTAAGGAGTCTTTGAAGTGTTTTGTTGTTTCCCTGACGGATCTACGTGCGTTTCAATGTCGAATCGATCTGGAGGAACATGGCAGTGCATGTCTTGTCCCTGAATCAACCTCTCCCAGAATTCTTCAGTAGTGTCTGCGCCTGGGAAACGACATGCTATGCCTACTACAGCAATCTTGGACGATCTTGTGTCCTTGGGGGGAACTTTTCCGAGAGAGAGATCCATTACAGCTGGCATCATATTGAGATCTGACACCGCTACATTGGGCAACTCAACCCGCCAGCGTTCCAGGAGGTTGTTATTGTAGTGCGATGGCTGTATGCTGACCAGTTGCACTGCTTTAGGTATCTGCTGCTTTAGTTGCTGGGTGATAGTGTCAATAACCATGTCCCACTGGACTCTCTCGGTCAATATCTCTCCCATGATCTGCTTGAGCAGTGGTTCGGCTTCGGTCTCCCGAAATGGCTCTCCGGTTACGGGCGATATTAACGGAATGTGCAGCTTGCAAGTGGAACCAATCTTTGGCATGACTTGCTCCATGTGCTCCACGCCGTACACTGCATCAGTATGCCACATACCCTGGATCTTTTTCATTGCCACGTTCTTCGTCTTCTTAAAGCCACTATAGTCGGAAAAAAGCGCCTTCAGGGTTTTTGGCGGTCCACCTATGCTTACCGAACCTCCAGCATTGTCGACGTTGAAGACAGTGGCACAATTAGTTGGAGGATATCCCTATTGCATTGATTAGCATACCGCAAAAAAAAACTTCCATTTCATCCATGTACTAACTCTCTCTTCGTTGAATCGATTAACTATATCACGCGCGTCTTTCTCATCCACTCCGTGAACGCAATATACCCAGGCGCCGTCGGCATTGATCTCATCCTTGGAGACCTCCAACGATCGACAAACTTTATCCACTACCAGACCAAAACGAAAAGAGATTCGGGCGATATCTTGGGCGATGCTTGGTATCATCAAAATGCTCGGTGAGAGACCGATTGTAGCTGCCGAAAGTAGACCCGAGCCCCTCCCGATAAGCGAGGTGCTACCTGGTGTGAAATTGTATTCCAGTGGTTGAGCCTCGTGATATCTTGCCGGCATATGTGAGCTTTGCATCTTTATTAATTTATTAAAATGGCTAAGGCGAGACTTACGCAACAAAGCTTCCTAACTGAAAAACGAGAACCAATACTCGCTCGATGGCTCCACCAAGTGGAGTTTTTCTCAATTGAACAACATGATCTGTCAAATCGAGGACACTTTCGAAAGATGGGATCAAGTCTCGGTATGGACGGCTTAATCGACAACACTCGTCCTTCAATGCCAGCGTCACGCAATCGAGCAGTGATGCTAGAATCACGTGGTCTCGCTCTTTGCTGAGCAGATTTAACTTTCTGAATAAGGTTCTTTGATCGCCCTCTGGGTCTCCCTGGGGAATTTCCCCCGAAAAATACAAGACTTTGGCGGAAACCATCATGATAATCCTTGGGCTGCTTGTTGATAAGAGTTGCAATAAAATGATCTTGGACACTGGTAGGCATAGGATGTCCAGCACTGCTAGTATTTATAAGGCGTTCCAACGTCTGCTTGCCGGTTGTTCAAAACTTTTCGGCTAGTTATTACGCGTCGGCATAGATTACATTAGCACAACACCGCGTCTGCTTACTCTGCTTACCTGTGGGGCGTATGCGGTGGTATCTTTAAGAGTCTTAGTGGACCGTACAATCAACCAGTTAGGTGCGCATACCAAATGTAACAACAAGATAAGAAGTAAATTTCGTTAAATTCTGTGATTCCGGAGATACTTGATTGAGAAAACACCGGCAATCAAATGTTGTGGTGTCGGAATGACAAATCTTCTCGGTTCGATCGGGCGAAACGAGTCATCCAGGTTCGGCCAAACCGGAAACTCCGGCACGAGCTCGCAGTTGAGCATGCGGATCGCGAGAGGAAGTATCAATAGAGAGAGTTGGTGGTTTATCATAGTTTACTTGTGGTAGTATTACTAAACGCAGGAAAGGAAAATGGAGACCCGCGGCAATGGCCTGGCATATTAGGCTGTTATTTTCAGGCACCAATGAGATAAACCGCTCAAATATGGCGTGGGCGTAACTAACCTCTCGACAACATTCGACTGGTCCGTCAGCCGTAGTAAGAGTGGTGTTAATCCACAGGATCAGCCTTATCGCCATCACTTGAGGACTTTGTCGGCGAACTGTCCAAAAAATTGTCTCGGCAGAAATAAAACACCATTGTGCCCTTGCTTGCACGTTATAGCACATGTACAAGGGGGGACTCTGTATCGAATTAATATTGACCAGGGCGCTAGTTGTAGTTTAATTAAGAACTTGGTGTTGTGAAAAACGCTCCTGGTGTAATTGAACACAACAACTAAAACAGCGACTCAAACCAGCACGATACTCTCTAATTTAATAGTTCGTCATTGTTCCACTCAAGGAGAATAAACACAATGCCGTCGAGAACGGAATACAAAGAGATTTTTTTCTGATTGAAAATTGTATTTTACTGCAACTATTGACCAGCACTAAGCGTAATATGCACGGGGCTTTTAAGTTCGAAGATCACGCTGCTGCCGCATTCTCAAGCAAGGACGGGGTAGCGGAGTTAAAGTTACTTATTACTCCGTATGGAGGTCGGTCCGGCAAATAATAATCCTTGACCGCAGGGTGGAGTAGCTAGTTGGTTAAAAGCTATAAGCATTGCTTGAAACGTGGCTATTCTGCTAGCTTGCGAATTTATAGCTAGAACGCTCTACCGCAGAGCTGGCCCACGTTCAAGGGTGAGGGCATTCTTGACAGCCTTTTTTTCAAAAAAATCTACTACTTTTAAAATTTCCACGGCTGTTGTGTGGGCGAAACAGAGCCTCTTTGCTGACGGCATTTCTCTTACGTGAGATTCGGGCTTGACTAATTTGGTCAAGTCAAGTAAATTAGGTATAAGAGGGGCTCTAACCTAGCTGCTTAAGTAGGTTAATAAGGGTTCGTCCCCGCGCTTAACCTGTATATTTGTTCCGAGCCTTACTCCCGTGCCTATTATGCTTATATTTCTTTATTAAAATGTGCTATTACCGTATATCCTTTAATCAGGCAGCCAAACTACCTGATCTTATTATTTTTAAGATTTCTACGAGTTATTTGAATCCCTAGATAATCTTGTTACTAAACTAAAGTTGCGTTGCTGGATGTCTAACAGAGAGTTTTGCCCGTAATTACGTACAAAGTCATGACATATTACCGTAGGAAGCACAGGGGCTTCTGTAACGGGTATAGATACCGAAGGGTCTTGTCTGAAGCAATAGTTAAAACAAAATATTTCATTTAATCGTAACTATCTAAGAGAGAAGAAAAGGAAGTGGAATGCCCTCGAGCGCGCCGTATATTAGAGGCGCGCTAGGGTGGCCACGTGACCTTCTCCGCAATTGCTCGTACGCTTGACGAGGGATCCCAACAATTACCCCTAACCTATAAAAAATCTTGTTCTAGGGCCGATCGCACGATGGAAGAGTAACGCGCTGCAGTCGAGCTGCAGTGGCTAGACGAAATTGTTGAATTATGAGCTGAATTACGATAGGGAATATTTGTAAGGGAAGCTCGCCAAGCCAAGCACTTGCGATATTCCTTATCGGAAGTGGGTAGCTTTATTAATTATCTGAAGTGATAGTATGGAAGTGAATTGGAAGAGAAAATAAGAAGCCTGTAAATTGATAAATACTGATGATGACTTTTGATCTGACACCTTCTTCCAATTCCTGTCCATAAGCTTCCTTTTATGCTTGCGCTCCTTCCTGCCTCTAGCACCTATTCCTCTTATCGTCGGTCTCACCGAGGTTACGGCTTTCCCTAGCCTATCGGCATACCCTTGTCTTCGGCGTCTCCTAGCGTTCTATCCAACATTTAAACGTTTGCGTTATTGCAGCCCCATGCTTTTCTTGCTTGTCAAATTGGCATTTCAGCATACGTATGATCAGAAATCGTCTTCGTCGTCAAGACTCCGACTGTCCGTATGTATTTTACCAATACTTTACATCTCGCAATAGCGCTGGGCTTTTCTCTAGTCAATTAATTATTTTGGACCGACGACGTAGAAAACCTCAGACTTGTGTTGACTCTACTAAGGTACGTTACTCCGTACACGCATTGCCATATCGACGGCTTCACCGACAGCTTCGCTGCCGCCGCAGTTGGTGTGCTGTGTGGATGAGCTGTTCAAGCCCTCCCCTGGCGTCCTCCGCACGACAAGCTCAAAATGGACATACTTGATTCATTATGCAAGGTGCAGTGCACATTGGCTGCGGTTTCGACTGTCATATTCGCCGCTTCTGTGTTGCAATCTGGATATCAACAGAAAAGAGAACCTCAAGCATGCCAGTGGGCAGCTCACAGGCGTGTCATCACACGCGAACACACCAAGTCGACGGTACAATGCTCTACCTATGTTAATACCCTGAAGACTTAGTGTGAGACCTAGGGTGTTAGAAACAAATGGATGTATCACCGGCAGCAGATCCACTTGTGTGCACAAATGCAAAACTGGCCCGTCTAAGGACACACTTCTATAACGCGGGTGAAAGCAATCAAATTCGACGATGATCTACGCACGAAGAGGGTAAGCTTTCTAATTATAGCTATCTCATCTGATATAATTAATCCGGTCAAGCCCAAAACCTCACGTGAACTGATTCGGGCCACTCTAGAGGCTGCATTCCGCCCACGCACATCATGATTCCCGTTGCCTTGTGACTTTAATAATTTAAATACAATATGTCAGTGAAAAAAACTTGCTGGGTGATAATAGTACTCTTGTCTTCTTTGAATCGAGCTTTGTTACTGTTGGAATGCCGCCAAGCACAATAGGAAGCACAGAGCCCGTCACGTGGTCACCTTCTAGCCACGATATTTATACGACGATATCGTGCCTTCCACTGTGACTTCTTTTCTTCTTCTTAGATAACAGACACTTATGAATATATTGAATTTGAAGCCGATGATCTAGATCATTGCAAAACCCTGTGCAACCCACAGTTACACAAGCGCATGCACTAAATCTTGTGCAAAGCTCCCACAGTTGTACGACTTGTGTTTGTAAACCTTGCCTAAAATCTTAGTTTTTGCTATACATAACATTGTTAGTGCTCTAAAGGTTATCTTACTATGCTTCAGCGAAAGGAGGTGTTGCTTACCCGTGTTAGAAATGCTGTTAAGGGTTTTCCTCTTGTCTCTTACTTGCCCCTCGTACTTATACGATTCATGCCCACCTCTTGCCTCCACATATTGTCCGGCGTAATCGCTCACGGTGGTAGGGACCGTTGAACTGGAGCCCGTACTCGTAATAGCCTTGACTATTGCCGATGACAACGTGCTTGTGGCGACCGCTAGTGTCTTTCATCAGTTGATTGAGCCCATCATGTTTCGCGCGGCTGCGGTCATCGTAAGTAGACGGACGCTCGTCTGTGCTAATCTATACGTAAAGCCTCGTCGCGTCTTTGCCGTTGGGTACTGGAGGAACAGCCCTCTTAGATAAGTCAAGGTTTCGCAGAGCGTTACTCGCTCTTGTTACGAAGTCAATTGATGGGAAGAGCTGTGCTACAGTGATTATAGAAAAAGAATCCCTCGTCTGACGCCCTCGTCCAAACCCCCCCAATAATACCCCTACAATCCAAGACACGCCTGTCTTAGGTTCTGCCCTAGGCCTAGGCCCAGAGGCCACGTATCATTTCTCTCACTGCCCCTGCATCCACACATACGCTCCACACACACACGTGTAATCCAACAGCGACATTATGCCCCCGCTGTGGAGGTTCTCTTGAAGGATCAGCAATGGTGCAGTTCACGCATCTAACAGCCAAGTAATTCCTCATGAAGGCGTTGTATCAGGATGACATCTTCAACAATATTGCTAGCTTTGCTAATCAAACGGATATGGATTTGGCTTTGTTAAGTGGTCTTGTTCTTCGCCTGAAACGTTGTGGGGAAGCGGTTGTCACACCACGTAGTCGTGCCGTTGATGATGCGGAAAATGCCCGCTACCCACGTGAGGAATAACTTCCTTATTTTATGTCTAGAGATTTCATCGACATGGCTGTTAAGTTTCGGGTTTTGCTATATATAAGAGCCAAATTGCTACGTGGGGCGATTTCTCAAGACCGTCTTAATTCTTTGCTAATAAGGGCAATAAGGTTGAATTTTAAGCTTGCAAAGAATCTTATCATGATATTTTCTGCACTTCTAGCAATCCTGAACTTGTTACCATGCTCCTAGAAGCAGGCGCGGATCCGAACTGCCCGAATTATGAGTCAGTACATTACCCAAGCTATGGAAGGAACTATACCGCTTGGACTAGCTTTTTGAACATAAGCTTTCTAGGTCTAGCATTTTGGGTGAAAGTATTGAGATGACTAAACTTCTTCGAGCTGATCCTTTGGCGTGTTGTTAAATGTTCGAAGAGTCGGAGGGAACAGAAACACCATTAAGCTCGACAAATGTTGGAATAGATAGGAGAGGTCCAAATTGGTTTGCATTTATGGGATGAGCTGTGTAGCAATGATGATGGATCGAAAATCCCTCGTCTAATGGCTTTGTCCAAATCCCCCTATAAATACCCCTACAATCTAGGACACGCCTGTCCTGAATTCCTGCCTCAGGCCCAGAGGCCTTTCTGTCACAGCCCGTGTACCCACATATCCACTCACACACACATTTAATCTAACAACAAAGCGATATCTCCAGAAAGGATGTAAAAGAAGAGATAAATTAGCTATACGAGATGATCCGGATTCTGAAGATTATATTTATATAACGAAAATAAGAGAGAGGCAACTAACCGCATTGCTATATTAAACAAACCTGCTAAGTGAAGATGAGGGCAAAGAATTTGCAAGATTGAGTGCAAATGACAGTCGAAGTGATTAGGGCAAGATTATGCGAATTTATAGCTAAAATCCAATGTTGTAAGTAGTGAGTAATATTTTTAATTTTATTAGTTGTTATTATTAGCTTAAACTAGTGGCTTTATAGACAGTAACACTTAACATTCTCTCCCTCTACGCCCTACTGACTATTAGTCTTCGAAAGGACAGTTTCGCCTGTGGCTATGGCTTATATACTTAACGTAATAAGTTCTTCCTTCGTTTTCACTCGCGCTTTTCTCTAGTATCCGAATCAGAGCCACTGCTATCCGTCGAACTATCTGTGTAGGAATCGAGTCGCTTCTTCTGTTCTGACTTTAGGATAGCCCATTACTATGCATGGTCTAGTCTGACTTCGATAAGTCCCTAGAGCCGAGCCAGTGCTTCCTTTCCTATACTATTTAGTTATTATTCTTACTACCATGTTTAGGTCTAACAATTATTCTTCGAACTCCTTAGCACTCTTAGCAATTTTTCTTAACTAATTATAACTAAGAACAGAAGCACTCCGCTATTTCGTCGCACTAAGTCAGGAATCGCGGTTAAAGCCTAGAACGTATTTCGGATTTGTCTCAAAACTATACTTTCCCCGACAAAGTCCTATCTTATTAGAGCCGCGATTTAAGATATTAGAGACGCATTTTATATATTTAACAAAGTAAGTGCAGTAACTGATGCTCTAGGCTAGATCAGACTTTATGTGAATCACGCCGTGCTTTAGTGTATTCTTTTACAGTTCCAAGTAGAGCCACTCCACTATCCACAGAATGTTCTTCCTTGCTACGTTGGAACCCCTCGCCCTCCTAGCAGTCAGGAACACTGACGGGGATGTTCAGCGGCACGCTTGTCGCCAGGCCGCTCAGGCTTGTCTCCTTGAACTCGTTCCGCATGCCCTGTGCTGTTACCCTCATGGCGGAGATGGCGTCATCCAGCCGCACCTTTTGCGTGCCCGCCTCACTACTGAGAGCCAGGTTGGCGCTAGATATAGCCTTGATGGCGCCGAGGGCGTTGCGTTCAATACATGGCGCCTGCACCAGCCCGCCGATGGGGTCGCATGTCAGCCCGAGGTTGTGCTCGATACCGATTTCTGCCGCCTGCTCAATGGTCTCTGGGCTGGCGCCCATACATGCTGCGAAGGCACCGGCCGCCATGGAGCACGCCACGCCCACCTCAGCCATACACCCGCCCTCGGCGGCGGAGATGGTCGCTCCGCGCTTGTACAGCATGCCAATAGCGGCGGCAGTGAGAAGGAAGGTCGGTACATCGCGCTCGGGGTCGTCGCTGATAAACTCGATGGTGTACTTAAGCACGGCGGGGATAATGCCCGCGGCGCCGTTTGTAGGCGCCGTGACGATGCGGCCGCCCGCGGCATTGGTCTCGTTGACGGCGATGGCGTAGACGGTTAGGTAGTCCATGGCTGGGAAGGCGGTACGTCGGGATGGTGACGGCGTGATGGGATGGTCGAAGGAGCCGTGGACCCGAGGTGGTAGCCGCTTGCGGATGCCCTTGTTCTGCGTCTGGTTCAGAGCCATTGAAGTCTTGCCTACTGGTCGCAGAGCGTTGGACTGCTGCTTGTTGTTCTCCTCTGCCCACTGCTCGGGTAGAGATCGCCGCGTGGGCGCCTCCTTGGTGGCAGACGGATATAGGCCCCTGGTCAGGCGTCGGTAGAGCGAGGGTGCGCGGCGATTCATCTTCAGCGAGCCCGGTAGAGTGGCTTCTGTTGACTCGACGCTCTCGAGGATGCTCGTGTCCATGACCTGCCAGATCTTAAACAGCTTCTGGTAGATCTCTTCGTCCGTATATCCGTGGCTCTTCTCGTTCTGATACACTAGCTGTGCGATTGTTAGGTTGTGCTTGTGGCAGAGAGCCAGCAGGCTTGCGGCGTCCCGGAAAGGATACTCGGGTCCAATCGAGGAGGAAGAGCATCCAGCGTCACTCTGCGCCTCCGTCATTGCCATTGCCGTTCCGCCCGCTATCTGGGGCGACAGGTCCTCCGAAGTCAATGCTTGGTTGCCAGGCCCGGGCAGCGCGGCCACTGGGTCGTTGACCTTAGTATCCTCAAAAGACCTAACCTCAGGGCCGCTCCTGCGATCCCCAGCCGCGTCCGACCTGCGGATCTCCTTGTAATACATGTTCTCGGCCAAGTCGGCGGGATGCCTGCTCTGGACAGCCGATTTGGAGTTGATTGTCTCCAGCGTCTCATCGGGAGACTGCTGCTCAGACGCGATAGACAATGCGCCGTTGACCACGAAACCACCTCCGACGCTGAACATGTCGTTAGTAGCGATCACATAGCCCTCGTCGTTAAAGACGGTGAAGCGCATGCCGTTGCTGTGCAAGGGCAGCTTGCGACCCCATTCCCAGATGAAGTCGCGATCGTAGTCAAAAGCAATCTCCTTGGGGGTGGTACTACGACCGCCACCCATCGAGGCGGCAAGCCCAGCGCCCAGGGCCAGCTTCTTGGTTGACTTGATCTCGGTGAAGCGATCGGGTACGTAAGCCGTCTCGACCGTCTCGACGTCGGCGCCTTCGAGGCCGAGCAGCAGCGCCGAGGGCGTCATGTGACCCTCGCCGGTGAGGGCGAGGCTGCCGTAGATGGATATACGGATGCGGTTGACCTTGTGCAGCAGGTTGGCCTCGACGAGGTCGGCGACGAAGATGTTGCCAGCGCGCATAGGACCGACGGTGTGCGACGACGACGGCCCGATGCCGATAGAGAAGAGGTCAAACGTGGAGATGACGGCGTGCTCGTGGTCGGCAGAGCCGTTCATCCCAGGCAGGGGCTTGGCCTCAGACGCTACATTGTGGCCGTTAGTGTTGTCGTTGTCGTTGTTGCGGGTGGAATACAGCGACCGCGAGGTTGCCACGGCTCGTCGTCGTTCAAGCTGCGCGGACCGTAGCGATACTGCGTCGCGCCAACATGGCTGGGTCTTCCTTGCCGAGTGATGCAAGACGCATCTCCGAATGGTCGACAACGCTTGTAGTGCGAGGCAACTCATGCTGACGGGCCTGCCTCGCTTTTTATTCCCTCCTTTGGACGGACTGACGGTCGGCAGGGAGGCCAATCAATTGGCCCGGACAGACACACACTGTGGTGAGCTGTGATGTCAAGTAAGCGCCAACATGAATAGACTTTGGACGTGTGGAACTGTGTTTAGACGAGGTTTAATGTTTTTGAGATAATGCAAGTCTCTTGAGGAGGATGAGTGTCTGGCAATGCCACAACAGGCTTGAGCCGGAGCATGCCGTGTTTAACTCGCTTATCTGCATGTGGCTACTACGTACTGCGTAATCGGAGCCACTTAATTGGCTGCAGGTTGTGGTAGTTGTGGAGTGCCACAGGTGGGATCTGCTCTTCCGAAGGTGGCTAGCGACTTGTAGTGGCTCGTGGGTTAAACGGCGCGACGCCGTGGGCAGTAAATGTTGGTGTACGGAGTAGGCGGTGACGGCACTATCTTCAATAGTAGCGGCCACATCAGCCATCACAATGATTCCAAAGTCCCACTAGACATAACCGGAACCCCGCAGATGGGGATATATGACAGCATTTCCCGTAACCGGTTGTAGCCATAAAGATTGATGACCGTGACGCTGTCTTCTCCTTCCCGGCCTTGGTGGGCAAATATCATCTAGGGCATTATTAGCAGTGCTTGGTGTCACGAAGTGAGCAGCTATGGAAGATCTAAGCAGTGGAATTGTCCTTGAATTCTATCTAATTGACGAGGAATTAGACCTCTTGTTATAGATGAATTCTATCTATGCATTCGTAATCATCGAATTGATGAGCAGCTTTGAAATACTAATTTGTCAGTATTTGCCACCATTTGCCACTATTCGCCACCTTGGTCAGTAGCTTCCTAAGCAGCTTATTCGTGACACTTGGAGTATCACACACTTTGTTCTGCGTGTTGTCGTGAAGTCATACCTCGTTAGGGCTGCTATGAAGCATCCGTATGTTTTTGTTGGCCAAATAGTGAACTACTTTATTCTCGATATTCCGGAACTCGATAAAGTTTGGTTCAAATGCTAATATCCAAGGACGACTGATGCCAAAGCTTTGAGGGACCCCTTCCCAGTCGATTAGCCACTCTGGCTGCATTCGCCAGCCGTTCCTGTCGATAAAAAAAGAAAATTCAGAGTAATTCAACAGGAAATCCTCGTCCAGGCTCTCGATGTGAATAGGCATAATTTTTTTCTTTTGCGGGAGAAAATCAAGTGAGGGGTCGGCTTGATCCAGAAGCGACTGAAGCTCGAAAGTCTCCAGCGACAAGGTTTCGAAGCCATTGTCGCATGACAGGCACAGTTTCGTCCTAAGAAATTTTACTGACGACACCCTGAAGGGGAAATAACCCTTCTGAAAGAGTCTCAGGAAATTTTATCACTAGGTATAAGACTGGGCACCTGCTTCGCAGACTTATCCATACTAACATCAAACTCAAACACTTCAATGGTGGTCGAAATCGCCGAGTTCCTGACGCAGCAGAGCATCTGCCTGCCCAAAAAGCTGCCTGTTTTGAAAAAATTGCATTGATTGTGGATCACCTTCGGCGTTACTGTCGAAGTCCACTCATCAGAACCCAAAGCAAGCAGCGGATAGGATGTCAGTGTTGCATCTGAAAGCACGAGTAGGAGTCGATATTCCTTCAAAATACCGACCTGGGCCACATTGGCCACAGCTAGCACTCTTTTTGGGATTTGCCCGCCATTAATATAATCCACCAGATAGACGCCGCTGTTGGTGCCCAATAGATACACACGGCCGCCGTCTTAAGAAATGTTAGTCGGGATATCATTCGCGTCATTATTGTGAGTACACTTACCATAGGGCGTGAGAGAGTTAATCCGCCACATGCCCTCAAAAATATTACTGGAAAGGATTGCAGTTGTGAAGAAATCTGCACGGGCACGAAGGCGACGCTGAGCCTTCTCTATAAGTCCGAGCCATCTATCGCGTGCGGCCAAATTCGTGGCGTACAGCGTTAAGTCATATCCAGCCTTACCTAAACAGCGTAACATAATCGGCAATCCTTCTTCTGTCTTGGTTTCTCTGATTCCAGACGGCCAACACAAAATCGAAGATAATTGGGTAATGGTCCATGATGGAATTACTTTACCTACCTCCAAGATTACGAGAAGTTGCAAGGTCATAGGCCGTCGGTACGCTTTAATGTACTGGTTCTTTCCCTTCCGTTTGGAATACACAAAAAGTAAAGTATGATCGAAAAGGATGGCAGTAATTTTCTGTTGTTTTTTTGCTGGCTTCCCCAGCTGTATTTCCCCAACGAGTTCACGGCCGTTGTCTGTAAGCTTGAGATCGACTCTGTCCCTTGGTCTGAACCGTAGTTTCTCGTGAAGTAGCTGCAAGTTAAATTGGTTTCTTGCCCTGGCAGACTCTGGCTGGTTTCTCCTACCAAGACTTCGGCCCGCCGTAAACATCTTGAAGGTATCTTGTTTCTTGAGAAGGTCTTAACGCACTGCATTAAAAAAACAACTGAGAAGAATTGAAGATACCCAGACGCTACTAGACCAGACGGAAAATTCAAAAGCTAAGGCCCTTAAATAATGACTCTAATGCAACGGCCGCCACACTTTCAACGGGCGATGTGTTATCCAAAGTAGCATTACATTAACAGCAAGCTGCTCAGGTGACGACGCCCCTCGGTGCTTACTAGTATACGAGCCCCGCAACAGCTCCACAGTCACTTCTTCGTGGCTTTGACCCATTGTTACGGACTGTTCCCGAAAGCACTATTAATAGCCCAGCATAGCCAGCTGTCACGACTGGGGTACTGGTAAAGCAGAGTGATAGACAAGACTTCTGAAGTATTCGTAGCTTCTTAGCAACAAGGTAGCACTGTATTGTGAACGGTCTTAATCTCTGGCCTTCTAACAATCTGGTCTCCTCCTTCCCTACTTATGCTTCGCTGTTACCCCGCAGCGAAGAGTTTGCTAGCTGCATGATACTCTCCTCCAATAGGCTGCGGTGCGTCGCTAGATTCACGACGTCACGTGGCCTCTACAAGCAGTAGTCTCTGACACCAGCACAGCCCAAACCTTTCGCCTGTGCATTAGCGTCTCAATTCAATTGTACGTACAGAGTACTCCGTACACACAAACAATTTATTACGCCCGGTGGAGATCCCTCCAATAGGCCTGCTATCTGCTTGTGTGCGTGCGGTGCTTCGTTTATAGCTGTAGCTCATGATAGCCCTTGTGTCATTGCCTTCTGGCATATGAAGATCTCAACCC
Organism: Conoideocrella luteorostrata; assembly: GCA_032433595.1. Classification (NCBI taxonomy): domain Eukaryota; kingdom Fungi; phylum Ascomycota; class Sordariomycetes; order Hypocreales; family Clavicipitaceae; genus Conoideocrella; species Conoideocrella luteorostrata. The sequence goes on from JASWJB010000096.1 coordinate 70,819, forward strand.
AGCTTTGCTGGATCGTGACCATCACCGAATGGTGGCAGAATACAACGAGAATACGCTGTTGCAGCGAACAATCCGATATACCGTTAGGGACATTACCAGAATCTCGAAACGACATCACTTTTGGCTACAAAAAAAATCGATCTATGTCAGCGGGAATGGTCCAATTGATTCATGGAATCTACAGGGCCGACCAAGTAAGGAGAGTGGCGCATTCATTGATCGTCCCGGACTTCGCAAAACAGGGTTATCTTAAGGTTAGGCATACCGAAAACTTTGACATACCAATCACACTAGATAATAAGTGGGGGATAATGTCTAGGTCTGCAACCATAAAATACAGCAGGATGATAAATTGTGTCTGGCGTCATCGTTGATCAGGTGTTATCGACTAGACCAATATGTACACACAGCTAGAATATAAGACGGCATAGGGGCGCGGACCGTTCATCTTTTGGTCAAGAACGAAGTCGGATGCCAGGCAGCTCTGTTTTGCAATGAGCCAGACCACTCCTGCATCGTGACCGTCCACGTTTCCATCGTGAGAGCCAAGCATGGAAGGATCGGGTTTGCGGTGCCTGGTGGTCAGACGATCAAGCGACCAAACGCTACGGCACTGAGTTAACCTCCAGCGGACCTTGGCTCCTTAATAAACGACCAAGGCGCAGACTATCCCCAAGACGATGCGGCGTATTCGTCGCCGAATGCATCTTCTCGAGCCTTGTAGTTGACGATATAGATAAGGATACGAGGTCTAGTTCATATTTACCACAGGGTGACGGTAGACATAGCCACTCTGTGATGGCTGTGTCACATGGGTTTCAGCCAGCCACTGCTCGGTCGTTTTGTGGGTAGCAAAACCATATGAGGCTGAGCACCTTTCGGTTTTGGAAGTGGAGTGGCTGTGCGGCATGCAAAACAAGAGGCCCTGCCTAGTATCGTTTTGGCCTGATTTACTCCAAGACTATTACCCTACTTCTCGTTGCCACTTCAATCGCGATTACTGGGCGACTAAGACACGGCAGGGTTTGTTCCGGCTGAAGTGGCTGCTGTCTGAATATCAAGAGCGGGCCCCTCATCAAGCATAGAAGCAATCCCGCAAAAGGTCACGTGGCCACCTTAGCGCGCCTCTTTCATGCGGCGCGCTCGGGGGCATTCCTCTTCCTCTTCTTCTTCTCTCTTAGATAGTCACGAATGAATTGAATTGTTTTGCACATTGTTTTGCTTCACCTTCCGGTATCGATACCCTCGTCACCAGAAGCCCTGTGCTTCCTACATTATCGGTCAGTTTCAGGCGAGGCATCGACCATCAAAAAGCAAGGTCATGCATCAGTTCGACTAGTCTGATTTGTACCGAGCGTTGACGCCTTAGCTTAGTAGTTAGAACTGGCGAGATCAATGGCAAAGGACAATTAACCGGCCAAAGCGTGGTCGACAGGGGTTGCGACCAAGAATTGGCTACCACAATAGGGGCTGGCAGGGTGCCGACCGGAAATTGCACTAAGCTAGCAGGGTGCGACGAATCCCTAAAATCTCTACGAAGTACACTTTCACGGTATAAAATTTCTTAGGAAAATGTTAATAGGCTATTTATTATTACTAATTATGCTATAAAAATAAATTTCCATCCGCTGATTGTCGTGCATTAATTGTTTTGTCTTGTAAATCGCGCTTGTTGTCTGTCGAATTGTGAGCAAATGTGCTTGACACTAGTCTAACACGACCCAAAACCCACCTTTGATATAAGCGGATGATATCTTACGGAAGCTCAAGCAGGCAACGAACTAGGCACAAGCAGCAATGGCTATAGCTTAGCAATCTTAAGAGGAAGCAGCCAACCGTACCCGACAACAGGTGCCCGCGTTTAAAGTCTGTGATAAGATCTGGCTTGACTTAAGAAATATATGTACAAGTCGCCCTTGCAAGAAGCTAGATGCGAAGTACGCAAAGTTCTCGGGGATCGGGAAGATAAGCTCTCGTAGCTACTGTCTCGATACACCACCGGGTATTCATAATATCTTCCACGTAGCGTTGTTATGGACAGCTGCAACAGACCCGTTGCCCTCGCAGATTCGTACAGACCACCAACCACCTCCGCAGTTAGTTGATAGAGAAGAAGAGTATGAGCTAGAGGCTATCTTACGAGAAAGGTATGACCGACGAGGGCGAGGTCGCAAGAAGAAATACCTCGTTAAATGGGCAGGCTATCAAGAGCCGACGTGGGAGCCGGCGTCTGCCTTGTAAAGATACTGCCCTACTGGAAACTTGGAAACGTCTCGCGGAAGGTCGGAGTATTGTGACGGGTTACACCCTGAGTGAGACTCGGCCGCGGATAAATATCATGATTCGTATCTAGAGACGTAGTTGGCGGTTGATAGATAAGATCCGCTCATATAAGAACAAGACCGAAGCTTTCGAAAACGTTAGGCTGATGTTGTACACGACAGCCACGGAGAGGGGCAACTGAAAATCCAATACACTATTAGCATTATACCTTTCCACTGGTAAAAAGAACTGATGCAAGAAGTTTTCGGCAGAGGTACGGTTCCTTACTTAGAAGAAGATAATGAGCTGTTCACAACTGTAGGTCTCGATGTGATAGCCCACACCACTATCCACGACGCCCAGGACTAAGAATGCGATAGCCGCAAACAAGGCCACAAGAATCATCCAGTCATTCAACCAAAACTTCATCGTGGAGGAGTATCTCCGCGTGATGAAGCGTGCGATTACTAAGATAGTGGCTAGAAAATTGAAGACGGTATCGAGTGCGAGACATCACGTTCGCGCTCGCTAACGCGATATGGATGCCCTACGAAAGGCTGAGCGGGCGTGAGCGGGCGCGCTGGGCATAGTGAAAGGAGTTGTATGACTGAAGCTCCCCCGAATGAGTGTGCAGGATGACGTTCACACGCGAAAGGGTCAAGTATAGTTGAACGATGCAGCCGCACCACCTTGATGGCTTTCCAAGACTTGACGGTAGTGGCGAAAATGTCCTAGAGCCCGACTTCGAAGGATGGTGGTGTAGGCTTTATCGGTCAATGTTTCTCCCTCAGGTCAGCGCACAGGTACCTTGGAGGTATCTGCGGATCTGTACTGTACCAAGTGTCAGTCAGCAGCAGCGTGCTGGCTCTATCTATGTCAGTGCTGCAGTAGCCCCGCAAAAACGATTCATTACCCAGTCATCTCCTTACAAACCAACGTTGGAAGGCTCTACCAGCTCATTCATAGCCTGCCGACCTCGCGCCGCTTGAGCATCTCAAATCAACCAAAGCCTGACATAACGTTGCTCGCGTCGCATATCGTCTGCGTTCTCTTCTTTGTTCTATCGTCGGCATACCCAAACATGTCTGAGACACTACCTAGCGTCGTCCTCGTCCCGGGGGCTTGGACGGCACCCAAAGCATACCACAAGCTGATTGGTGTCTTGGAGGTGAAAACTTTCGAGGTTCATGTTCCGGCCCTGCCTACGAATGATGGCCAACAACCCCCAAACTCTACCTTCGATGCCGACATACAGACTGTCCGCGAAGCCGTACAGCCTCTGGTCGACGCCGGCCAAGAGGTCATCATGCTGATGCATTCATACGGCGGCATTGCCGGAACAAGCGCCATCAGAAACTTCACCCGAAAGTACCGACAGGCGAGGAACCTACCCGGTGGCGTAGTCTGTCTCATCTACGCGGCCGGATTCATGCTCAGCGAAGGCCAGACGATTCGAACAGTGGTACAAGCGGTCAGTCTCCCCGGAAGAAGCTCGCTCGTGAAATTCAGTAGCGACAACAGTGCGTGGTTTCCCATAGACCCCAGCTGGCTCCTGTATCACGACTTGGCACCTGAGGATCAAGAGGAGCAGGCCAAGCTGTTGAAATGGGGCAATGCTGCGATTTTGACTGGGCAGACTACGTATGCTGCTTGGAAAGACGTACCGACGGTCTATATTCGATCGTTGAAGGACCGTTGGCTGCCGCCTGAGTTCCAAGTCTTCTGTCTCCAGAACGCAGTAGATGCAGGAGCGCCTGTCCGCGTCGTTGCCCTTGATTCTGGTCATTCGCCTTATGTTAATTTCGCAGCTGAGTTGGCCCAGATGACTTTTGAAGCTGTCATCGATGCAGGCGTCTATTTATCATAGGTTGGACCTTCGGTGCAAACTGCAAGCATGATGCTATTCTCAAGTATAATAGAGCTCTTAGGCTTTCATTGTCAGAATGACATAATTAAACAAGCTCCTAACGATACCCTAGTCCTTGTGTATGTGTCTAATATTCCACGTCATACCAGCCTCGTCGTTATCTGGAAAGTTTCAACTCCTAGTGTGAACTCTAATTAAACACCAAAGAAAATATAACATTAGCTTGCTTGAAATTAAACTAGCCCCTTAGCCGCTGTGAGTTCGTAAATTACTGCGGGATAACAGGTTGGTCGGACATAAAAGGATCCACTAGAGCGATATTTCTTATATTAGAAAGGACCCGATTTGCATGGTGCCAATGGGATTTTGTTAGGCGAAAAAGAGACCACCAACAGTCCAGTAGACTAAGTCTAAATGCTTTCAAAAGAGAGACTCGTTAAAAAACCCTAGTATCATACATTAGGGAGCCTGCGGGAGGTGCTTAGGCATTAGGTTAGGGCAGGAGAAGTTTAGGATTAAATAATCTCAGTAAAGCTTATAGTAAAGTTAGTCTTTACCTCTAACCCTAGGGGGCAGCCCATAGAAGGCATCTTTAGCTAGATGTCTATATGCTATTTTTTAAGTAAAGTAAGTCTCTACCTCTGCCTCCGGGGCGGTCCATGGAAGGCCTCTCTAGAAAAGTTAGTCTTTATCTTTGCCCTCAGGGGTTAGTCGATAGAAGGCCTAACACTTTAGGCTAAAACAGGCTAGATGTGGGTTACAGCGTTAGCTAGCGAATTTTTACAGCTCCGAGTAGTGATACTCTATCTAAGGGGGTGTGTTAAAACGAGAATTGCTTCTGTTAGGAAGATTACTACTATGAGCAGCTAAGCGAAGGAGTGCTAAGATAATTCGGAAGTTTAAGGCTATAGGAGGCACGGGAAGCCACGATATTAGTGCCAAAGACACTAATATTAAAGAAATTACGGGAGCTCACGAGAGGCATAATAATGTCGGGTGACTCTGGCTAATAGGCGCCTTATTTAGCTGGATACTGGGGGTATTTGGCATCAGCCGCTACTGCTGGATCTTTTTGTTCCTGGCGCAATGAGTAAACCCAGTGCCCACCGTGACATAAATAGGAGGATCACAGAGCTCTTTAGAAAGATTAGAGTTACTATTAATATTAATCTTTAGTTATTAATTTAATTAATTTAATTTAATTCTACTAGCCTTTCCTGGTTGCCACTGCTGCTAAATTGCTCTTAGATGCTCATAAAGCAGTGTAGCTAAGGGTTTAACTTAAGAGGTTAAGACCTAGTAATTATTAAGTCCCTAGGATCCTTATATTAGGTTTTAAAAAATAATTAGCATGTATCTCCCTATAAGCACCTCTAATAAAGAGTATTGTTATATAAAGTTATGTTTATTAGCCTTTTATTACTCTGTCTCGTGGTCCTTGTATAAAGTGGCAATCTCGGCTTCATAGTCTTTTAACGTTCTTGCCCTTAGGACAGACCCTTTGTCAGCTCGCTGGAATGGTTTCTTTGGGGAGGTAAAAAGAATCATAGACTTGTAGATTCTAGCGTGCTGATCCATTTCTTCGTTGGCCTTATCAATCGTGGGCCAGATCTCTTCTCTCAGCGTCTCGGCTTGCTGCTTCGTCTGGGGAGGAACAGCGGCTTCGACCAGTAGCCCTGGGCATGTGTGGCCGATGCCGCAGACGAGGGCAGCGACGACGCCTGAGTGGCTGGCGACGGCAGATTCAAGGGGGGCGGGCTCGATGTTGCGCCCCGTGCTGAGGGTGATCATGTCGTCTTTGCGGCCGCGGAAGCGCCACATGTTCTGGCGATGCGGGTGTCTGGAGAAGAGGTCCTTTGTGGGAAACTCGTCTAGGTCCGGGAAGTTCTGGAAGACGAATTGCGCCTTTTCGAACGCGGGGTCGCGCACAAGAATCTGCTCGTGCAGATCCTCGGAGAAATAGCGCATCTGGCACCCGGTCAGGTCGTGGAAGTTATGCCACTCATAGTCGTCCTCGTGCTCAGGCACGAGGGCCAGCAGGGCTGCCTCGCTAGATCCAAAGGCGCATTCAATCCGAACTCGAGATCGAACCGCGTCGGCGATGGTCGTGGAGGGGAAGGGGGCTCCAGCCCAGATAACGTGGTGGAGGTGGCGGAGCGCGTCGACTTTACCTGCGTCACGGGTCAAGGCCTGCAGGTGGGCCGGGGCCATGATTGCTGCTTCGCAGAGGTCATGCTGAAAGATTTGGGAAGCAATATCCGGATTAAGGGGGCGGTCCGCGGGGGGGAGAATCATTGGCATGTTGAAATAGACGGCCCAGGGTCCGAGAGCAAGGAGGCCGACGCCCTAGTGGTGATTGAAGTCGTTAGCTAATATTCCATCTATTAAGCAGTCTTACGTACATGGCTCGGTGTGAGGCCAAGGAGATGGCATTTGTCTTTCCACACCTCCTTGACAAGTGTTGTCGGGCCGTGGGGGAGGATGCACTCTGGCTTGCCTAGCCATTGAATAGCAGCAACGGCATTGAATTTCCAGGCAATGAGCTTTGGATCGCCTGAGACTTGATGAGCTGCTGCGTGCCTTGTCAACGGAAGCCTGCATACATACCGGTAGAGCCCGACGTGTGAATGACGGCGTAGTCCCTTCCGCGCAACTGATCAATCGTCATGCTGATTGGGTATCTAGCGGTTGGTGGTCCGTCCAGAAGCCATTCCAACGACGGCGACGGATGAAGGCGAGTCTCGGTGCCCGCAGTGGCAAGTTGGGCTGCCGTGACAAGATCCGCATCGTCTCCAGCTACAAGCAGATGACGGCAACTGGCTGCGGCGAGCAGCTTGGCATGAGCGGTCACGGGAGCCCAAGACGAGAGAAGTAGCGCCTGGCAGGTCGCGAGTCAGCGACGACACGCTGGAGCACGGGGTGTCCTTACCTTGTGTCCTGTCTTGGCCGCGGCCATGGTGAGAATGGGGTATCGGAGATCGGCAGGACCAACGTAGGCCGATGATTCAAAACTCTCGGATCTGCCGAGCGTCTCTAACAGCCAGTGAGCTGCGCGATCCGCAGCCTCTGACATGTCGCGGTAGCTGACTCTTCGGAGGTGGACTTTGCCATTGTCATCGACGCGGGTGATGGCGCCGAAGAGGCGGTTGGGTTCGACGGCTGCACGTTGGTCAATGATGTCGGGCAGCGTGGCATGCTCTTCGGTCAAGGAGGCGCAATTCATTGTCGAGGCTGTAGCGATCACAGCTTTAGAAGAAAAGAAAGGCGCAAGATTGGAATGTCACTCATGGCGAGTGGTATTAACAAGATAAATGCTGACGTGAACGACGGTAAATGACAGAAAGCCAGCAGTCGACGCTGCGAAAAGGTCAAGTTTGTCAACATAACATTTGACCGACCCTGTAAGCCGCATCAAGGGTCCCAGCCAACAACGGTCCAACGCCGGGTGTGATAGATGATGCTTTAGCCACTGCTCTTGGTCGGATGGGTGTGACGAGACAAAAATCCCTCCATCCTATTTCTGACTAAATCAGGTTATTGACCACCCTACAGCCTTGTTCTGTGCATCTTTCTAGTTGCCCGGTTGGGGTTTGGGGGCGTCATGTTTGAACGAGACAACGGTGGCTCAGAGAGAGCGCCTGCATGCATGGAGAAGTTGGTGTGCGGGATATTTCATTGATAGTACATGTCGTGTATTACTTCGCCGCTATCGTTGACTGCGCGGAGACCAACTCGGGCCACCGGCGGAGGGATGGTGGGGAAAATCTGGATGGCCCCCTATCCTGTCCTGTCCTGTCGCTCAGCCTAACAATTACACAATCCAACCCTTTAATTATTGTTAACAAGCTATGACAAACAGGGTATAGGTAGCCAATTAAAACTATTTATTTGAGACTTACTCCGTACAGCAAGTAGAGTGGGGCAAAATCTACTACGTAGAATCGCTTGCAGAGTACTGTGAACTCATGTAGTACTATTTCTTAGTAGGGTAAAGAGGGTTGCTCCACACTAAAAATATATTTTTTTTAGAAAAAGTAGATAATACAAGCCGTACTACGGAATACAGTGCTTTTATAGGTGATGTGACGCACCAGTGGCTATTAAAGTAGGACCTAATCTCCTGCTTGTCACGAGTGGTTGATACTTTGACGATTGGATTGTAGATCAAGTCCGACCTCCATCCTTGTACATCTTTTGTGAACGTCCATTCAGCCGACAGCCCCCTTACCGGGCCGAGACGTTCACATCAATACTAGTTCGCAAGTGAATGTGGTTCGGTGCAGGGTTCTCCACGTCCCACCGTCTTCCGCCCCCCTTGAGCTCGACCAGTGCCAAATCATCTGCGTCGTTGTAGGAGCGGCTTTTGTCAAGACCTCGTGACTTGTGCGCGAATTTCGCCGCAGCCCTCGGCGCCGCTTCCCCGTGCGCTCCCTGTCGCTGAGACTGAGATAAGACACCGCTGCCAAAAAGGTGGATTAGGACCGGTCGATAGGTCGGCAGACAGGCGGCGATGAGGTATACGTTGGTCTCGACGATGCACCAGATCATCAGGCTGACCGACGACCATGTGCCGTCCTCGACGGCCGAGTCGCGAAAGAATTCGGAAAAGCGGAGAATCGACGTGGCCAGGCCGCTTTTTATTTCCAGTCCTGCATGTCAGTCTCACCCTCTTTTGTTTTATTCTTCCCTTGGTGGAGCGAAGGGCTAAAGACGTACAGGCTGCCGGCCGCAAAGGCCACGCTCAGACCGAGCTTCAGCTTCAGCGGCGCATGCAGCTTCCACACGACGGGCGCGGGAAGCGCCAGCATGACCACGTCGGTGAGGATGTTAGGCAGTGAGCCCCAGCGGTAGAAGTCCTGCTTGTTGACGCAGGACCCCTCGACTCGACGATTCCAGTTATACTCGAACGGTCGGCACAAGCTCAAGGACATGACGCTACAGATGAGTCCCGTAACGGCGACCACCGCTGCCAGGATGTAAATGGTGATTCGGTATTTTTTCGGCGCGAAGATTCTGTGGTAAAAGGCCAGAATCGCCAGCTTGGGCACGCCGACGCAGACGAAGTATTGGAATGATACGGCGAGGAGATACTTGAAGTAGCGCGTCGCCACGGCTGGGTCGGTCCGTTCCCATACGATGAAGTGGCGGCCGACGCCCCCGTATCTAATGAACACTAGTCCTCCCCACAAAAAACGTCAGAAATCGCTTCGATGTCTTTTTTTTTGTTTTAAAGTTTACCTTACCAATTGCTAGGGCTGACTCGCCCAATTGCAGCACTGTCGACACGACGACCAAGACGTCATCCAGACCTAGTTTCGTAGCACTAAGATGGCGCGACCAGAAGCGTAGACCCACGAAACAGAGCAGGATAGGAATGAAAGCAATGGCCAGGCCTTCCAGCCTATCGCCGTTGTAGTCATTGAAGATCTCAGGTGGGAGAGGCGCGGTGTCTGCCATGATTGAACGGTAGGGCGGGGATAATCGAAACGGTGGTGGGCAAAACAAAAGGAAGAAAGAAAGTCGGAGCGACGGCATACATGTTGAAAATATACATCACTATGTTGCATCTGAACATCTAACGCCCCGAAAGCCTGTTTTTTTCTCTCTCTCTCTTTTGACAACCCACATGTTTTGTCCTTCTCTGCCGCATGCTCTTGTTTTGCTCCTTTTCGTTTGTTCATTTTAATCTTCTCCCTCTGCTTAAAATAGACTAGACTAGACTTGTGACCTGCACATATATAATCCTACACATATATTATCCTGCACATATATTATCCTCTAAAGAAGTGTTATCTCTGTCCTCTAGTGGAGGGTGGGACCACCGCTGACACACGCATGAACTTGTCAGCATGCATGCACCGCACCGTCTTTGGGGGCAGGCAGGGGTGCCAATGTGAATCTCTCGGTGTGATGGAGATTCTGCCGTATCTTTGGGGCTATCCCGGTGCGGCGACGAGAAATCAGCCTGGGTAACGGTGTGCGCCATTTTTCTCACATGTCTCGGCACCGCGGGACGATGGACATGGCTTTCATCGCCCGTCTTGGTGTGCTCCCTGGTTCACGTCACATCACGCGTCGTTGGTGGACAGGCTACGTTACGCAGAGGAGGGGTGGAAGAAAATCGTTCGTTTATTCTTGGTGAAGCTTACTCTGTACATGAGAGTGACTACGTTCCCCCAACGAATCTTGCCCCAAGCATCTTGCGCTACCATCCATCACTTCAAGCTGACCACGAATTGCGCACAAGGTCATCTGCATCAACAACGGTTCGTGCAGACCAGGAATTCCTGACGAGGTCGTCGGCGTCGATGCCGCGGATGCGAATCCCGGACGCGGCCTTGGACGTGTCTGGATATAAAAGAAAAGTGAATGAGCTCTTGTTCCTGTCATTTTCATGGCATGGGCGCGATAAAAGGAAACATTTTCCACATTTACCTCTGGAGGTGGGAAGGGCGAGGCCGAAGCCGAAGCCACAAAAGATTAGAAATGACGCTAAGTGCATTGTTTGTTTTGTAAAGATGATACGACGAAGTGTATTTCAGTGGGTGATGCGAGTGGAAGGATCTTATTCTTTAGAGAGACAAGCCGTCTCGTATTATATACTCATGGTGGTGGTGTGGGTGTTGGTGGCAACTGCTGGCAGAACCACTTGCGTGGCAGATACGATCGTCTCACCCAATCCAAGCCCGCCTCGAGAGCATGCGTCGCGTTCCGATGAGTTGCCGTCCTCGGCACCCCCTTGGCTTCTGTTCTCGTGCGCTACCCGGTCGGGCGTCCTATTCTTCCCCGTTCGGGGACTCGATTTTTTTTACCAAGAGCGATAAAAGTGATAAACTTACAAGGGTGAAAACCCTGTAGAGAATTAGCTTAATTAGCAAAATCTAGATTTTAGATAAAATCTATTTTAAATTAAGCTGTATTTTGATTTAGGTCCTGTTTAATTACTTTTATGAATACGAAACCTTTGATCAATCTTTCGTACAAATATATATTAAGCTATAGTATTACTTGCTTCTAAGAAAGACTAATTTGAAGTAATGACATATGCGTCAGGGTCTAGGATAGGCTAGTATGAGTTCTTTGTCTTTCTAGGTGATAAAATATTCGACTTAACCAGGATATGCTAAACAAAAGATATAACTGATTGCGGCACGGACTGATCCTGTCATGCGCCAAGACAAAAGCTCCGCTAGCAACAGTCAATGTGCGGTGATAGCTCATGCAAAAATAGCCTAGTAAGCTAGTTATGGCTACCGATGCGGCTGAGTTACAACAAACACCAGGGAGTTCACGGTAAATAGGGGGTTAATTATCATTTGACGCAGCTCCCTCCGTAAAAGCCTCTGCACCCTTTCATTCTCTTCTGGCCGCCAAGATCAAGACGACAGGCCATGAAAGCGCTCTCATCGCTCCCTCATCGCCCATAGCCTCAGTCAATTGTTCAAAGAGCTTCTCCATGGCGGCATCTGGTCCGACCAATTCACGGGGCTTCGGAAAGCTAGCCTTGACAAATCTCTTGAGCATGGACACGTCCCAACGAACTTCCCAGAATGTCGGATCCTGCTCCTCGAGCACCGTCTCGTGTGTGCCAACCATGGAGACGGGCTCAACAGCAAAGTCACAAATGCGAGGGGTGAAGAAGGAGAGCCGGGCGGCCGTGTTCCACTTATGACGACGTACATTATGCCACTGCTCGGGTGCAAAGGGGATGTAGTCCAGCCAGCTGAGCATGCCGTCGGTGGCGCGCTTCCAGCTCTTCTTTTGAGCATCGTCGCCCCCGCTAACAACAGGGTAGAAGTTGAGGTCCATGATGGAGTCTAGGAGTGGCTGACAGGCAGTCGCAAAGCTGGCCTCGGTGAAGAAGGGTGGTCCGTAGAACCAAACTGCGAGCGTCCCGCCTGGACGGAGCAGGGTTGCCGCGTTGTTCATTGCAATGTGTGTGTCCATGAGGGGAAATGCTTCTGCGCAGGTTATAAGGTCAAAATAGCTGGGCGGGAAATGCTGCATGAGGTCTTCACCTCGAGACAAGATAAAGGAGAGACGCTCCAAGGGAAGCTTCGAGTATCGTCGTCGAGCAAAGTCCAAGCTGGTATTATCATTGTCGCTGGCAACAACATGCGCAAACTGCTCCGTCAGCGGTCCAACGGCAGAGCCTGATCCGGACCCGATGTCAAGAGCTGCTAAACGAGATTGCGAATGAGCGGCCTGGTAAGCATAGACGTGGCTGAAGACGGCATCGTCGTAGACCGGACGGGTCGTAATGTATTCATCCCAGTATGTCGCCTCGATATTGTGCAGCTTCCAAAACACATGGTCGTTCTTGCCGTGCTTGTCCATGATGGAAAAACAGCAGGACGTGACGGAATGGTGAAGTTGTCTAAGCGGGGCAAACACCAAGCTCTCACTTGGCGTGTGCACAGGAATGCATTGAGAGAACAAGCAGCATGCGGATATAAGCAGGATTGATTGACAGGCTAGAAAAAAAGGCGCAGTCTCCTGTTTCGCACCCTCATAAAACGTAACAAATGCAAAAGGTCTACGTCGTGCAGTGAGGGGCGGTGTCATGCGCTCGAGGACCTGCATGGCAATTAATGCTAACTCACTTTATCTTACTGCAGTATTAGCTAGTGCTGACTGACTCAATCTTGCTGCAGGGCTTCGAAGTCGCGCAGGAGGGGGGTGGAATGGTCGGCACGCACCGTGACTCTCCCTCCCCCGTTTTCTGATTTTCATCTCTCTTGTACTGCTCTGTTTTCTCTTCACCCTTATCAGTTGACACATTATCCAATACAGGATGCACGTAATAGAATACCATCGTCTTTTGCCTGCTCATGATGATGCCGAGTTTAGCCTCGATCACGGCTTAATAGTTAAGCCTAAAAAGTCCCGCATCACCTTTCTCGCCGTCTTTGGGCTCCTCTTAGCGTCAAATATCGTATTTGCTTTACTTTGGCTCAGTTGTCTTATGCACCGAGCTGATCCAGCCGACGCAGAATGCGTGCGACCTCAGTTGGTGTACTGCAAGTCCAGCCCGTCTCGACTCATACCCCTTGGTTTGAGCCCAGCTGACATTTTCTTTCCTTGGATCTCAACAGCCCCAGCATCCAGTGTCATTCGCTACGAAAAACGGCGTCTATGGCGAGATATCGATGGGCCAAATCCCTTCACCGGAAAGCCTCGGCCAGAATTTGATAGTGCATGGAGGAATCTCGTAGCTCGTGAGCAATACTTCCTATCTAGAAGAATAATTCTGCACAATGTGTTTTTTTAACTCCCTAATACCCTTAGCCATCATTATCAAAGTGTCGGGCAGTGAGCTTGCCATGTTCAGTGAGGGTGACAGCACATTGGCCTTCAAGGATGGTTCTGGATACATTGCCGAAATCGGTGTGTATCACGAGTTGCATTGTATTGTGGGTGGCTCTTTCCCTTCCTGTCGCTTTCTTTTCTTTTCTTTTCTTTTCTTTTCTTTTCTTTTCTTTTGGGTGAGGGGGGTAGATTTATCACCATAGCAGTGCCAATGCGTTCGCTAATAATGCTCGGAAGAAACGCGTGAGACGTTACTTGTATTTGGACCATTACTACCCGAATTTGACAACAGCAGATCGGGTAAGAGAAAATTTGCACATAGGTAACGTTTTTGGTCAAACAAGACAGACAAGAGGTCATTAAATCATTTTAGTAACCGCCCATTAGACCATTGCCTCGAATACTGGAGAGAGTCTGCAATGTGCCGAGGCGACACAACCCTTGGAACATTGTTTTGGAACCATGGCGTGCCTACATCAAGAGTGTACACGAATAATGAGTGTGTTGACTGGGGAGCGCTTGATGATTGGGCGAGGCAGAGAATGGTTGACATGGCAGATTACTCTCAGTTTATCAAGGATGAGTGAGTCTGGAAAGTATATTAATTCTGAGGGATGTTACTCTGCGTTGCGGTTGCATGAACTATTTTCGCGCCACAAAACATTGGTCCGCTTAAGATTCCCATCAAGAGCCTAAGTCAGGATTCCAGTGTCCGAAGAGTTGGCATATTTCTCCGCCCAGGAGAAAACATCAGCATAGCTCCGACATTGCTTGGGTTGGCCCCATCCATTAGTGAGATGTGTATCACGGTCTAACACCTCGAGGTTGGTATCTGCTGCGCATATCAAGGCTTGTCTAATGTAATCAAAGCAGTGTCGTACGTGGGACGGAGCTATTCGTGTATTGGTATTATTATCCAAGTCGGGAACACCTGTGAGGTTATTCGGTGGCTGGCTTTCCAGCGCCTTGTAGTAGGCGACGACGATGGCATGCTGTAGTTGGGCTGTGAGCAGGAGGTTTCATCAGCTAAGCGAGGGATTGTGGGTTGCGGAAACTCACCAGGCAGTGTAGTTGGTGGAATACTGCGATGTTGGAGATAAAGGGCGCCAGCTCATGGTGGTGTACGAAGCCTCGCCCAACTGGGATAATGGAGTTCCATGCTGCCTCGGACGACGGCGACGGTCTCTCGGTAAAGGTGATATTGTGTTGCCAGTAGAGGCGCACCTTGCCTGGGGGAACTGATTTTCACCTGACTCAGTATGAGACTTGCTGTTAGGCTGGGGGGGAGAGGTGGCTAACCTGGGAGGCCAAACGTGGACGTGCTTGGCGGATGAAGTCTTGCGAGCCCGGCCAAGTAGCCAACAACAACGGACAGGATGACTGCGGTGAGCATGTTGATCCATTTTTGGGCTTGAATTGACTGCGAAGACCTCGCGGTCGGCTCCAGGTCCTTCTCATGCTGTCTTAGTAGACACTCGCCGTCTCCCTCGTCGGTAGATGGCAAAATCGGTGCCATGTTGTGCCCAGCTCAGGCTTGCAAGTTCGAAAATGGCAAATGGCGCAGCATCTTGACGGACGTTGGTCAGAAACACCATAATGTTGCTTGCTTATCAGCCCCATCAAGCCGAGGCTGCAGAAAGTGGTTAGCGCACAGTTTGGCCCCCAGGCTCTGCATTGTCATAACAAGACCACCACCACCACCCCCGCTTCGCCGTCCTGTTCTGGTAGATTTTTGTGGCGAACAGCTCTCTCTCTTGACTCGACTAGTAACCCTTTTCGTCACAACAAGATGCGTTTGGTAATTATGCCGCTCCTTTTTCTTTTCGGCCTGAGCCTCGCGCCACGGGCACTGCCCGGCCCCTGCGACTGGGATTGGACGCTCGCAGAAGGATGCTCTGACTGCATGAGCGGCCGCACATGATGCGGGTGCGTAAATGCAGGACCTAAATGGTGTGAGAGGAGATATGACTACACGAGGCGATTGGTCCATCGAAGTCTCCATCCCAAGCAGATAGTCTGACAGAGCACAATGAAATCACAGTTCGTCTTTCCAACTTGGTGCAATGCCCTTCCGTTTGCTGACCGCCTTGCTATCTTCCTTGAGAATAAGGCGACTCTTTGATGCGTGTTTGGTCTTATTTATCCGCCTCTGAGCCGCTGCTTTCCAAAAACTTGGCATCAATGGTAATACCATTATATAAAGTATGACTGAAACTATATGCAGGCTCATGTCTAGCTTGTAGTTCGCTACCAGCATACTGGAGACTTTTCTGCTCACGGCCAATAAGAGATGCTAATACGAGTACTAAGAGTCCTTTCGATGGGCTGTTTACGTCATGCTGGGCATCGTGGCAGTATGGACCGTGTCCTACTTTTTCACCAATTTGCTCATCTGCTTTCCGGTAACAGCCCTCATAGAGCCCTTTTACGGCAATAATTGCATCAATGGTGTGCCGATGTGGCACTCCAACATCATCACTGACCTAGTCGTGGATGTGGGCATCCTTCTCATGCCCGTTCCCATGGTTTTACGACTCCAACTACCGTGGAAGGAAAGGACATGCCTACTTGGAATCTTCCTGCTTGGCGCGACGTAACGTGACCCGTACTTGATACGTTTTGCGGACGCGGACTGATGATGTTCCAGGGTTTGCGCAATTAGCCTAACGCGCCTAATAACACTGTTGGAGGTTGCTAAGGAGTATATTCAACATGGTAACGACGTGACATGTAAATCTTGCGTGGAAAAAAACATTGTCCCGGGAAGCAGTCTAATGCCGCGGCTCTCGCAGACTATACGTCGCCAGCGTTCTACTGGACCAACATTGAGATGGCCATGGCCGTGGTCTCGGCCTGCCTGCCGACACTGCGGCCTATCTGGGTCCATTTGTCGAGTCCCTCACCTCAGCCCTCGGGCCAGCCATCAGGATCAGGCTCATGCGAGGAGGATGGACAGGCGGTACTCCACGGGCCATTATGGGCAAGCAATAAGGAGGCACGTACCTAGTGAGAAACCAGGACGTGCGCGTCTAACATGCAGATAGAATAATGGCGGAGGCAGAGGGAGGGTGGCGCATTGTAAAACATTCCGAATAAAGAATATTGCTCCAACTTGACGCACCGTCTTGCCATACATAACCTAGTAGCAGTACCTTACACACCAGCGTATATGCACAGGACCGTACTTGATATAAGTAATATCTAGTGTGGCGCCTTGCAATTTCGGCGCCCATCGTACCAGTGCCAGTGCCAGTGCCAGTACTTGCACAGCCTGTGAGCCATTTAATGGGGAAGGTGCATATTTGCTGGACCGGACCAAACATGAAGGTTGGGTCGTTGTCGGCCCGGCCACCTGACATCCGAATCCCTCACTAGCCGTGTCCGTGAGTGTTGGTTCGTGAGCGTTGGTTTGGTTGAATTTTGAACCAACATGCCCCCGCCGCAAAGCTGACATTTCCCAGATGTGTAGATTTTTGATGCTGCACATGTCGCCAAAGACTTCAAAACAGCGCCATGTACGCTATTCAAACTGCTGTCACCTGACGACAACGGCCACTATCTTGTCCTTGATCGACTTGGCATCTCACGCCCTGGCCACAATGTGCGACGTTGGCATCGCAGCGCAGTTGCATTCCGAACTTTCGCCCCAGCTGTCTAGCCCGCATCTCGTCTCTGAGCAAGCGCCGCCGCGATGGAGCGCCTTCAATGCACCGCAGCCCGGCGCCGTCGTCAATGTCAAGACAGAAGCCGACGTGGCAGCTGCGGTAAGACGAGGCTCGTCTTACCTGGCCACAGGCATGTGCTGACCCGTAAACAGGTTAGATACTGTGCCTCCAAGGATATCCCATTCTTGGCCCAGAACGGAGGCAGCGCATGGTCCTCCAGCTTCGATCTCGGTCGCCGCGGTGTCTTGATCAACCTGGCAGCGTTAAACGAGGTCATTTTCAATGCCGACAAGACTCAAGCTACCATAGGCGGAGGATCCAGCGTCAAGAACACAATTAACCAGGCGTCTGCTGCAAAGGCTCTCGTCGTGACGGGCAACTGCAACTGCGTCGGCACGCTCGGAGCCATCCTCGGCGGCGGCTTCGGCAACCTTATGGGATCATATGGCCTGGGCGTCGACAACGTGCTGTCCATGCGCCTTGTCACTGCCGATGGTCAGCTCCACACCGTGACGGCCAGCTCTGAACCGGATCTGTTCTGGGCTCTTCGCGGCGCCGGGCCAAACCTTGGAATCGTCACATCGGCCGTCGTCAGGTCTTATCCAACTTCAGGGGCCGATCTAATGGCTTGGTCGGCTTTTGTGGCATTCTCTCCCGACAAACTTGAGCAGGTTTTCCAGGCCATTCAGGACATAAATCTCCAGCCAGCCATGAGTGTCTTGGCGTACTTGATGCCACCAGGTCCTCCTGAGTCGACGGAGCCGGCCGTTATCGTTACCATGTTTCTGCACAAGGGGAATGACACAGCCGGACGTGCTGCCTTTGCCAGTATCTTCGCCGTCGGTCCTGTGGAAGTGCAGACCGCCTTGCTTCCATACCATCAATGGAACTCGGGAGCGGACGGCTTCTGCACCCCTGGCGGCCGCAAGCCGTCATACGGCGCAGGGTTTCAGACTTTGCACCCCAGTACCTGGCGTCAGATATGGGACAAGTATATTGGGTTTCAAAAGAGGCCAACGGCGCACCACAGCATCGTCCTTCTCGAGGTGTACCCCATGGGCAAGGTCAGATCCGTGGCATCCGATTCGGCAGCATACCCCCACCGTCATGTCAATTTTCAAGCTTTCGCCATCCCCTGGTACACGGATGAGTCATTAGATACCGAAGCCAAAGCTTTCGGCAACGCCGTACGCGATTTGTGGAGGGCTTCGGATGGGTTGCCTCGACCCGCCGGGTAAGCAACAATCTCGAGTCAGCGTGTTTTCTTTTGTTTCGTGGGACTTTCCCTAGTTCTCTCCTTTATCTTAATTATCGGCTTCTTCTCCTCCATTCCCTAGATTAGAACTCATTTTAACATAAAGCAGGTACATAAACTTTGCTAACGGCGACGATACCCCAGAGACTGTTTACGGGGATAGTCTTCCTCGACTTCGATCTATTAAGCAGCGCTTTGATCCCTACAACCGGTTCAATCAGTGGTTTAACATCGTGTGAGGACAACGAAGATAGTTATTAATATATATAGCTACTCTTAATTATCTACAAACAATTAAGTATATACAACGTAACCTTATGTGCTTCCACGATTATAGCTACTGTACTAAGGGTCCAGTGGAGTATACTATAATACACACTTTTCGTCCGTGCGTCCTGTCGGGCTGCGTCCCGTCCCCTACGGTGAATGAGCATGGATAAGCCCATGTCAGGGGCAACAACACGGTGACGATTATTTCAAGGCAAGGCCGCCAGTGCTTTCCCACCGCGCTTTTCCTTTACCTCCGCTATCACGAACATTGGCGTGTTTGTTGTTTTAGTGTTTTTATTGTGCTTCTTTTTTTCCCCTCCAAAAGGGAACGTCAAGTAATTCTAGATCTTCCCTGCCGACACCTTGCGTTGACCGAAAAATGCAGAACCTCCTCTTTTCACGGACCTGGGCCTCTATCTCGATCAAAAGACTCGCGCCCTGATCTGCTTTAGACCTGAGTGCCAATGTGCTCTGTTCGTCGATGGTTCAAAGGTCACCTCACACCTGCGCGACAAACATAAGATTCCAGAAGAAACAAGGAAAGGCGTGACCAAGCTTCTTAGCTCTATGACCCCACGATGCACGAACGCAGACCAGCTAGAACCGCTCGAAGATGGTTCTCCGACGCATAAATTTATTCGACTCTGCGAAGGCTATTCATGCAAAGGCAAAGGCTGCGATTTCCGAATTATCAGCTTACAGTCAACTAAACGCCATTATTCCGACCCATCGACACAAGAGCGTTGCCTTTCGTCGGTTCCCCCACGACGACGGAGCGACGTGGACGCGCTGTTTAAATATGTCTATCTACAATCGTGGTCCTTGGGACCCGGCAGACGCTATTACATTGTTGAGCACAATGGAAATCAGCTACAGCCAGTCGGCGGCCGCAATGCCCAAGTCCACCTTGAACATGTGCGAGACCGCGAACTTAACAGGCGACATTCTCTGATGGGTAGTCGTGCAACAACGGAAGCGTTGGCGCCATCGGAGGCGAAGGCGAAGCGTTATCCCCAAAGCACTGGCCTCAGCTTTTCGGAGGAAGGACCGCGGATCGAAAGGACGAGGTGGAAAGAGACGTATCGTGGGAGAGACCGTGCGTTGCTATGCGCGCTAATACAGATGCCGGAGCAGCGCGCCGACCAGATCAGACACGCTGCGATTATGCCCTCGGCGGAACTGAGATCGACAATATCAACAATGAGCCATGTCTTAAAAGCTCACGGGAAGACGAGGAGAAAATTTATATGATTCTGACTCTTTTCGACACTGTCATGGATCGGTGCGAAGAGACCGCCCAAAAAACAAGTCGAAGTATGCTATGCTGGTTAAGGAGCACCAAGTCAACCGCGTGCTATCCAAAGCTATTTACTTTCGTACGTTATAGCTCCACTACAAGGAGGTACTGACTCTTGTTCAAGAGATATCTTGCTTGTCTCCTACGGGTCTATCGTATGAGTCCGGATGTCAGGGCCAAGACGACAGGAATGCGAATAGGTGAGAAGTAGATGAGGTACATGGGCATGATATGGGATCATCCGTATTGGATTGAAGCTCAGGGTGATTCTAGCGAGAACACGTCACAGCCACTCGGTGAAAGAAAGAGGATGCATATGGACCTGCATTCATTCCCTTCCTCTGCTGACGATGACAACCCAGGATCTGTAGACCTGGGCGACTGCGCAGCGAGAGCCGAAGGAGCAGTGTATGACGTACTCGTGCCCGAGGACGAAAGCGATACCGATGAGAGCATACATCTCGAGGACGGAGACAGCGACGAGGATTATGTAGAAGAGTGCGAAGATGAGACAAGCTACGCCACGAACCTCCAGAGCCCTGCAGCCCCTGCGGGTATAGCTGTCCGCACTCCATCTATGAAGGCGTTGCTTGAACTTCTATTTGGATTAAGCATGGCGTTTTGTACACAATCTTACACAGATGGGCAGCTTGATACGACGGCGTTGTTCTACTCTAGCGGTATACTTGGCTTTTCGGCGGAATCCAATGCATTCTTGCCCGCTCGATCCTTGTCGGAATATCCCGTCAAGGCTCACAGGCAAGGTCACGCGGTCACCCCAGCGCGCCTCTTTTATACGGCGCGCTTGGGGGCACTTCTCCTTCTCTTCTCCTCTCTTAGACAGACCTGATGAATTGAATACTTTGTTTATTGCTTTGCTTCACCTTCTGGTACCGGCTACTCGAAGCCCCTGTGCTTCCTACAATCCTATACTAGCTACCTATCCGCGCTTATCTATATTCAGCGACTCTTATACCTCGAATATGCCCTTCCTCTTGAAGAATACGTCATTCTTGGCATTCCATGCCGGCCACGCACCAAGTACCTCCAGCGTTTAGACTTGGTTCGCGTCAAGTATATGGTCAGTGGCGCTCAGTCTCCATTTGAAGAGATGATGAGCCTCCGCGATTATGGTCGCGTGATGGCACGCACTGACACCCCGCCATTCCTCTTACGCTGGAGCGAGGATAGTCAAATCGTGTTCCATGGCGATGTACTTCGCCTGTCTATGGGAGATTTTCGGCATCTACCGGAACACTTAATATAGGAGGCCGGCCAACTGTGTAATGAGCTGATGTACGATTGGCAGCCGGAGATTGACCTATCAAGAGTCAAGGATGACTTCAAAAATGCTCGGAGAGGATTATCTTTCGTCCAACACCCGGACAACAAGCTTACCGAGGCTTACATGGACTTGTGTGAGCAGTCCTGCACAACACGCCACAACGGACTATTACGGGGAGCGTCTTGGAGTCGGTCGGCGGTTAGTTCCTATCTAAAGAAGGCAGGCATCTATTTCTTCAGTACCTAGGAGGTACTATGCATATCGCGGGTGGCGGTATCCCCAGGTGCAGAGAGCTTTTTAGCCTATGGTGCGTGAATGGCGAAACGGGAATAAGAGGAGTATACGCTTACCATGGATCGATGATCTATTTGACATGTCACCGCAAAGGAAAAGGATCTACAAACCGTGAGTTTATTGTAGCTAGATTCCTTCCGATTCAAGTTCGAAATTTGCTATTTAAATACCTGGTATATATTCGCCCATTCACCGAGATGATATATCAGGAAGCACTTTTAAGATCAAAGAAAGCCTCCGAGTTTTCACCGCTGCTGTTTCGAAAAGACATGCTCCTCGGGAGTAGTCCTTGGCATACAGAAAAGTTAACCAGTATCCTCAAGAAGACAACACTAAAGGTATGGAAGCACGAAGTCAACGCACAACTTTTTCGACAGCTCTGTATTGGCATATCTGAAAAACATGTGCGAGAAGTCTTTGAGCCTTTCAATAGATTTGACGACAAAAGCCCTAAAGCAGACCGCAATGTAGTTCTCGCTTGGCAAAGCGGCCATTGACCGCTTCAGCGTGGTACAACATATGATCTTGACGGCGCGTTTCCAACAGTCCTCCAACCACAGCTGCTCCACCTGTACGACTGGGCTTCCACAAGATGGCACGAATTCCTCCACTTGCCGAGCCGAATAGCTTCTCAGTCTGCGCCCATTGCACCCAAAAGCGACACCATGACTCAAACACCAAGATTTCAGCCAGACAGATCTGATGGAGGGTCTAGCTCTACCGTCCGGGAGACCAGTTTCCCCAAAAATAGCTACACAAAACACGATTACTCATTAAATCAGTCGAGCAGATCGGCGCCAAGCCGGTTGGCTCATAATTGGAGCGATTTTGCAAACGAAAATGATGATAAATTCAGCAGTCCAGTAACTTAGAGTCCATGCACCTAGCAACGGCATTCGTGTGCGAAAGCAGAACGCAAGTCATGGGACAATGAGGGTGCAAAAAATTATGGGAACGATTTTCCGTATCTTAATCCAAACAGCACCGGCAAAAGACGAATAGCTCGAGAGGAAGTTGCTGGCGAACATCTTTTTTCCGCAAAACGACGTAATATCCATGAACTACTGTGCACGGAGACGTCTAACCTCGACCCGGATTACGGACCAGCAGAACGGGACGAACGGGAAGTGGATTTGCCAGTGTTTGGTCGCCCTGGAACTGTCAATAGCCTAAGAACACTTGAGAACCAACAGAGATTGACCTCCTTCCTTCGAGACCGTGAGGTGAACTGGATTTATCCCGCAAAGTTCTAACCCGTGGTTAGACGAATTAGCGAAGATTTTGAGCGCTGGAGAACTGTCGGGTGCCAACTCTGCTTTGTTACTCATGCCATCCCAGCCGAGGATTATGACATTGTTGATTGTCCCTCCACGGACGGTGATAAAGCGAGGAGAGTGCTCCATTGGCTCGGGGACGTGAAGCTGGAAAGGTTTTCCGGTGGGTTTAGCTTCTGCAGTCTTTGCATTGAAACAAACGAGATTTGCAGAGAGATATCAACGGCCGAGCGTATGCGCACGGCAAACACCAAGGAAGAAAAGGATCGGCTACGAACAAGAGTTAGTTCAGTTACGGATTCAGACGGGCTTTGCAACAATAAGAAGGCGGTACGAAAGACTATTGCTGCAATTTGTGTATATAATGGCCAGATCTTAGGAAAGACATTAACAAAAATAGTTTTGGATAAGTATGGAGTTGATTTGACCATAGAACGCCAAGCTACTAAATGGTTCGAAAGCCAAATTGCGTACAGAAGCAGCTGGATTCCACCGATACTTCTTGTTTTTGATTTGCTTGTTACTGGGTTTGAATTTCTCTGAAAGCACTTGTCCTATAGAGGTTACAAGGAGACTAAAGACACTAACCAAAGCGAGCCTGATAGCACTGAAGAAGACTTATAGCCAATTGACGATTGGAATACTGATGATGAGGTGGCAAATTGGAAAGCCGTCGCGGACTGGTGGATGAACAAATGCAGCTTTTGCGCCGGGCGAGGTATACGAGGGCAGCAGATTGAGCACACTGTGCGTACCTGCGAAAAAGGAGGCAAATTGCAGGTACGAAAAGGTCTAGGGGAGGCCATCTATGAAGAAGGCTTCTGGGCTCTTGGCGGATGCCGAGGCTGTGCCATGCCTCGAGAAATCTGTCAAGCGTGGTCAAAAACAAGCACTGGCGCGTGGAAGAGAGACTTAGCAATAAGTTGCCAATATGGTAAACAGGTTTACGACACAGTTATTGGGCTCTACTACTGCGGTCATCTCAAATACAGACAAGATGTTCTTGAGGACATTATGGAGGAAGGATTACATGATATATGTGATGAGGATGCTGCGGCGTGGCTTGGACGGAAAATTACCGTCGAAGAAGTGGAGAGTTGTGAGATCATGAGGCAGTTAAAAGGATGGACTGTCATGATACGGAACGATAGGATCGAGACTTCTTAGCGTTAGTGACTTAATAAGGTCTTAAATCTTCTGTTAGGATTTGTGAGTAAGTCAACTTTAAAATTATTAGAGCAACAGTCTATGCTGGATGGTACAGTAGACTTCGTTTTAAATTATCTACTCTAGTATTGTGTGTCCAGAAACGGGGCCCGTTCCCGGTTCTACGCGTGTTCGATGTGCAACGCATTCGAACGCGCCCCGTTCTTGTTTCGTGTCATATCTCGTGTGAACGGCTATTCGAGCAAATCTTGCATGCCATCAATCTACATAACTTCTTTTCTGCGCGCATTGTGTGTTTTAAGTGGCATCTGTCGAGCCTCTATCCGTAGCCATGAATTCATTGCCAATTGATCCAGTGCATGACCGAGTGCAAACCGAGTCAGCCCCAAGCACAACGAATATTAGTTGTCGGAGGCGACCAAACGAGAAAGAGTTAAGCTTTCTCTGATACGTTGGCTTGTACTTCAACGAGCAGGAGCCCGCAGTCTTGTGGACTCTCTGTGGATTTGCACTGAAGACGTACGGAGACCGCGTTGCTAGGCACCTAGGCGAGAAACACGACGTAACCAAAAAGGCGAGAAGGGGTCTCAACAAGATCGTCCAATCTCTTGAGCTACCTCACCCCGCCAAACTGGAACAAAGATCCGATGGCTCGGAACAACATCCTCATCTATGCCTGGTGAGCAGTGCAATATGCAGACACTGTTTATTCTGATCCACAAGTCTGGATGTCATCTCGCGACATCTCAAAAAGATGCATCGCAAGAAAATGAACCTTAAAACAAACGGCAAGGGGAGCTGGTTGCGCGATCATATTGACGAGCATCTACTTTTCATGGCTGGCAGGTCGGTGATATTCAAAATGTATGGCAAGTTAAGCCCAACTCCTAACAATGTCCATTTCGTGATTTAGACGTCGCACTAACCACGAGGGTTTATCCTGCCATCTAGCGCCATGCGGCAGCTTTGAGAAACCAAGAAGTACATCTTCTGTTGTCTGCGTTGAACGTTTCGAAAAGTGCGTATGCGCTCAACAAAACGCCAGCTCTGGTGACAAACTGGATGCGACGGACGGGTTGGGCTGAAACATTCAAAAATACGCGCCGTGATGTGCTGGTTTCTCTTTCTAAACTATTATATCCTGGTTCCGGCCAGCTTGAACTAGCTGAGCATAACGGCTCTGTTCTGGGTAGTCCGGAGGCTGATGAGAACAAATCGTTTCAAATAGTCGAAGCGCTTGACAGACTACTCGACCGATGCGGTGATACCGTGCGACATCCAGATGTTTCAATACGTCGGCGGATTCGGGGGAGGTTTATAGATCGACCTTACAAAGGACCATTTGAGCTTGTCGCGTGAGCTAAGTCTGAAAAATAGTACCGGAGATTGTTAAACCGCTGCCTTTGCTTCTGGATCCGCCTGTGGCGTCGGCCATCGCACATTGTCAAGGCCATAACTGGTCGTTCTTTGCATGATTCACAATTGCACGCTCTGGAATCCCTTTGGTGCAACCGAATCTAGAAAGCCGATAATCTAATGAAAAATGAGGCTCGTGACCATGTTGCAGAAATTGTTGGAATCCTTCCGCCAAGCACAACAAGGAGCACAGAGCGAGTCACGTGGTCACCTTTCGGCCACACTATTTATACGGTGATATCGAGCCTTCCACCTTGACTTGCTTTCTTCTTCTTAGATAGATGATATTGAATACACTGTTTTTACCCTTTTGATGCAGATGATCTAGATCACCCGCACAGCACCCCTGTGCAACCCGCAGAAATAAAGCATGTTGATGACAACAGCATACCAAATAGCGACGAAGGGTATGAGGATGAGTATGACGAAGTGTTCGAAAATGTAGAATACGGTAGTGAGTACGACAATGAACATAATGATAGAGGAACATATGATAGTGTTGCTTCGCATGAGGAGCAAGACAACTGCGCTGAAGAAGTGAACGAGATGCTAGACGACCATTTTGGTTTACCCATGGAGGTCTGGACATTAGCGCTATCTGTAGGTTAAAGTCGGTTTCCCATCGAACAAGACGCGTCCGTGGATATAATTCTGCGCTTCTGTTACTTTATAGCTATAGAAGACTTTGAAGATGGCCAGCCTAGCTTGACTTTGCTTGTGTATTTTAGTGCGGTGTGCGGTCTTTCCTGTTCTAGTGGGTCTGAATTTCTCCGTCCTGCTCAATACACGACGCATTTATGTGGCTTTATATACTGCATTAGACTTGTGATTATTGAGGCGATGCTGCCGCGCGTCTCCCATGACTGCATTCACATGCCGGCGAGGCCGCGAACGGGGCAATTCTATATCCTGCAAAAGACTCGCCGTAAATACATGTGTGAAGGGGCTAGGCAGTATGTACAGTGGGAGAGTTGCACATAAATAGCTGTGCAGCCCTGCTGGAGGATCTCCACCGGGCGTAATAAGTGTCGGCTAGAAATCTATCTTGGCTACAGTATCAGTTAATTTACTACGTATAGTATTGTACAGTACTGTGCAGGACAATTGTAAGGGTGTCTTAATTTGACATACACGGTCTGTGAGACATTTCTATATACTTTCAATTGCAGCCAGTTCTATATTTATTTTCGTACCCTAGTATATACTGCTCTCCTAGTACCCACCGTACATAGCATGACAACACAAACGCCAGAGAGAAAGATGGCTCGCAAACTACTCGATTTTATTTTCCGTATTATCCGTAAACAAGCTGGAGCATCCCTGAGTTCTTCTGAACAAGGCGATTTTGGACGAGCTGTGTGCAGCGCGACAACCCCACAAGAGCTCCTGAGACTGAATGGATATGTAATACAAAATTGCCGTTGGAAGCCGTATAGCGGGTGGCTCAGTCATTTATATGGCGGCAGCGACGGGGCACAGGAAACAGCAAGAAGTCTATACAACCACTACTTGAGCTCCAGGAACACGGATTCTACATCGCCGATTGTAAACCACAATCCAAGGTTAGGTCTGCTATCTTCCTGTACATCGCCTACATTTAGCCACTTGTCGACTTTTTAGCTAATCAGCTACAGCAGCCGTAGTACCACAGTAGCGAATTCCTCTTTCCAGATCCAAAACATAAGCAGAAATACCTATCTACTGCACAAGCAATAGCAGCCCTTCGACGCTTGACTTAAAATCTATAGACGCCGTGGACAATATCCCTGTATCGCTAGGCGGCAATTGCTATCGCTAAGCGGTATATTAGTGAACTTATAGAGAAGAAAAATTTTTACTAACTATCTAACGCAAGCTCTCTTATGCGAATAATAGCAGCGGGGGTAGCGCATTATCTATGTATACTATTAATAGTATACGCTATTAACAGGGCCTTACTAGCGCGCTTATAACTAAAGCTTCTTAAGATATACCGCTAACTGTCTACACTTTAGTAAATTTAGAATTAAAAATACTATAAGGATTATTATTTAGTAACGCAGGAAGTAGAGTAAAGCTAAAAGATAATCTACTAAGCATAGATATAGCTTAATATTAGTAGTAGTTAAAGAGACCACATAGCCTAAGTAACATTATAATTGCCCCTAAGAGAAGAAAGAGAGACATTATAGGTAGTAATTATAGCACTCCTGCCGCGGAATCTACTATAGTTATACTGCCTAAGGGGTTTATATATAATGCAGAATACTAGATTATTATTTATATTACCTATGAGTCTATAGTGTAGCTAAGGCCTAGCTTATTCTACCGCTACCTTAACGGCAGGTATTGCCTTATAGGCGCTACTTATAGGGCATATATAGAATAACTTAATAAACTCCGGCTTTACCTATTTAAATAGCTAGTTATGCTATAAGAAGTGGTTAGATTAATCCCAGGCCTATGGGTGTACAAAGCGTTCCGGTGTACTATTTATAGAAGCATAACAACTCGGAGAGGGAAGAGCCTGGAGCATATCTCTACACATAAGCTCGGTGTCTCACCAGCAAAGGCTTGGGAGGTAGGAAAGATAAGCCAATGTTACGCAGACGTTCTCGTCAGCAAAAGGGCTAATAGCGTGTTTCGAAGTTGTGCCGCAATTATCTTCAAGATAGCAGTTAATAATATAAGTACTAATTGTAAGAGTCAATATTTACCGCTAGCCAAAGGCTTGCTCAACTTTGCTGCAGTCTGACTTTAACACATAATAGTTTGTAAGGATCTAGCACAGTGGGTTGGGGACAAGGCCAGGAAAATCAGGGTTTGGTTATTCAGTAATTCAAGATTATATTATTCTACGCGGTAAATAATAACAATAACACTATATAATAATAATACTATTCCATTAAGGCCCTTAGGCGCTACTGTTGCTGCAATTGTTGGGGCTTATGCGGAGACTCTGCTGACAGCGAAATAGAGATAGCGGGCAAGCTCGTTCGCTCAGGGTCAAGTATCAGCTACACTTGCTGCTCCGTAGCTGGAGCTAGGCAGGTCTGATCTACATGACCGCTTACTGTTCTTGTTGAGTCGGCCATCGGGACCGTCGGGCTCGCTTCGACAGGTGATTCGGCACGCTTCGGGAAGGGTGTTGGAGTTAGCAATCTTGGTGGCTGCAACAGCAGGGGGCGGTGCTGTCGCCGATAGTGCCGTGGGAGCTTCTTTGCGGACCTTGGGCGCTGCAGTTGGCGCTATTGTTGGGGGTTTGTGCGGAGGCTTTGCTGGACAGTGAAATGAGGTGGATAACAACAATGACAGCTGTAGACCCCAAGAATGCGGCAGGCTAAGGAGTAAACCAACTCTCCTTTGCAGTTTCTAGGTTTAAGGTGAATTCCGAAGAACTTCACGGCGAAGGGCCAACCGCCGAAGGTGGAAGAACCCTCACCATGTGTCCGCGCAAGCTGTCTCTAGCTGTCACAGCAGCCCTCACAATTATAGACCAATACGGACTACCAGAGACATAACCTATATAACCCAGAGCTGATTCGTAGCTTGCGTTAAATCATCGACGCGATCGAAGCTTCCGGCTTTGACGTTGGCTTAGGCGGCGGCTGGTTTATGACATTGCTTAAAGAGAGGTTCTGTACTGATTTTCTTCAATTAACGAAGGAATCTGCCGCTTCTTTATAGAGTGAGTTTAGCGAAGGTAATGGGCTGAGTGCATTGTCTTCAAGTTAATGCTTCCCTATTGCATTATTAAATCTTTACACGCCTGGCTATTGACTCCGGATTCTGCTTCCACTGATTTATCCGGCTGGTTGCAGTTATGCTCGATCTAGGGACCCCGCAACTTATATCTAGACCTAGCAGCAGAGTGCGATGCGGAAGATAGGTAAGGCAACGCTTGCTAGAGATAACAAAGCAGTAGGAACACGCTTGAAGTTGCAGACTGCGCTAGTACAAAAAGAAAACTTTTATATCTTTAATCCCTTCGCAAGGGTTTTCGTAATGTTCTGTGTTGTTTAAACACGTCTGTAATTGTGACCAAGATTATTGTAGAAATAATATTCTTAGACTAAAAGCTCGCATACTATTCTAGGTGTGTTTATAGGTTATTATAGTTAGCATGAAATATTAAAGCAGATGTTTAACCACCACTGTGTTAGTGTAAGTGTGGTACAGTAATAATAAGGTAGCGAAAATGGATGTTTTATCTCCTCTGCACCCCTCTTTTGAAGAAAAGCAGAATTTAACCGCAATATAGTAAAACCTAGCTTATCCTATATAATCTAGTTATTCTTTTTATCTATCCTTACTGCGGACTTAAGCATATTCTCTTAAGTAATAAAGTCAAGAACCTCTTGTTTTGTCCGCGAGATTAAGCTATTCCCTAAAGCATTCTTAAACATTGGTTATAGCTTGCGTCGGGTAAAGTCACACGTTAGTTTCATATCATTAACGGCAAGGTCTTGATTATCTGCCTGGACAGCTAAGACATTCCTAAGATCCAGATTCTAGTATAACATAGCCTAACCCTAAGACGGTTTTTCTAAGTTAATCTCCGTTATAAGAATTACAGTATCTAAATTACTATTACTATTTATATTAACGTTTTAACCAGGTGGGTTAATTTAGTTATTACTATCTAAATATTTCCATAACCTTAGAGGCATTCTAAGACGCTCTAATATTAGAGAGAGGCTCCCTTCGCTGCTGTGGGTTAACCTAGTGGGATATACTCTAGTTATATTAATTAAATCGTATAAATTAGAGCCGTGAAGTATCTTTTCTCTATAGCAGTATATATTGACCCTATAGACTGCTACAGAACCATAGTCTTCTATATATAATATAGTTTCTTGGGTTCCTTTTATCTAGTAACTAATTAGATAGTCAATAATATGCCGAAAGTCTCTAAGCGTAATATCCTTGTGAAATTCGTGAGGAGTTTCTCGCACTATAATTATAGGACTACACTATTTATAAGGAGTTTTTCTAGTTAAAGCCACAGAGGTTAAGATACTATAATTAATGCTTAAGCCATCCACTAAAAAGGTTTCCTGGTAACTTAGAGCAACAGAGTAGCCTTCTTTGCGTAGTGCCAAATAGGTTATACTAGAACCAAGGTTTTGGCTACGTATAGGGTTATGCTTAATGCGCATTGTTCCTCCAGTTGCTCTAAGATAATAATAATTGTTAATTGTTTTGTATAGTATCCCTATGCCTTCTTTTATTTTGCGTTCACAAAGGAGCTATATTAATCTTGGCTGTACATGGCACACAGGGAAAAATATTGCTCGCTTGTGGTTAATAAATGGTCAAGAAAGCTGCATAGCAAAACGCTTGCATAGGAGTTTGTGGATTAGCTAATTAACACTTTGACAGACTTTAGAATAGTACTAAGCGCTACTTATCGCTTACACCGCTTAGCAGGATATGTGTTGCACATTACACAGGAGTCTTCTGGCTCAAAATCGGAAAGTAAACCATCCTTGGGTCTTGGGGGAATACTAGCGCCTTCGCTGTTGAGGGGCATTAGCTTTTAGATCGTTTCCTCACATCCTACTAGAACAAAGTCAGTAAACTTACAGAATAAGATGTATATTCCTCCTGTTATCCTGTGACTCATTTGCACGTTTCACTTTTAGCCCCGTTTGTGACAACCCCTGTAGGGTTATTTCCGAGAAACT
Organism: Conoideocrella luteorostrata; assembly: GCA_032433595.1. Classification (NCBI taxonomy): domain Eukaryota; kingdom Fungi; phylum Ascomycota; class Sordariomycetes; order Hypocreales; family Clavicipitaceae; genus Conoideocrella; species Conoideocrella luteorostrata. Next base: position 101,846 of record JASWJB010000096.1, read on the forward strand.
TGACACAAGGCTTGATTGTGGTATATCTTGGGTGAAGACGACTTTTTGCCCTTGAGCGTCGCTCTCCATAAGAGTTTTACATCTGGTAACGAGCATATTTTCCAAAGATTAAAGTGCAGTGTTCTAATTTGAGTTTAAGCATAGAACACCCTAGGCAGGATAGCAAGCACCGTGTCTACCTCGAGTGCTTATTGGCTGAGGCAAACTCCGAAGGTAGGCCTTTCACAAAAGGTAAGATTTTTTTACTGCATCTGAAGTAGGGAATACTTATGCTTAATGCTGGATTGTCCCCATAATGTACAATTAACTGCATCTTAGCATGAAGACAATAAGACGCCTCACAGTCTTGTTTAAATTTGTTATTGAACTGAGCAAGAATACTACTCATGAAGTGAGGCATCTCATTAGATGTCAGTTGCGTCTATGCCTGAGTAATACTGATGCGATACTTAAGGCTAATACTTGTCTTCGGTTTTCGAGGAACTAGAGGGATTCGAGTCTTGCGGAATTGCGGATATTGCATTGCGATGAATGATAGTATGCAACAGTCTATTATAGGTCGAGCAACGAATTTTAAGGTACGCCACAATTTCGATCCAAACCCAGGTCCGTAAGTCCGTTCAAGCAACTCATAAATATCTCTTAATTCAACACATTCGTATTCTGGACAAGCCGTTCTCTTAGCTGAGTCTCTTCAACATCTGTTGTTTTAAGAAGGCTTGTGAAAGCTCTCCAAGTATGGTTGGCTGACTCGTTATAGCATGCCTCGTCTGAGTCTGGGCGTTCCCTAAGGGAATCTCGAAGTTGTTCCACCAACTGGTCAAGTCTTTTTCTGACATAGTCCATCGCAACGAGCTCGAATGTACCGGACGAAGCTAGAAGCGAGCTTTATTACAATCATAATTGACTTTGGAGGCACGCCGGAAAGCTTACTGTTGCGAAACAGATAGTCCTCTGACTTGGTACAATAGTGTTCCACCTGTTCGAGATTGCCTTTATGTTGCACAGAATTTTGATTCGTGTTAGAACCAAAGCAATCATTCCTAGCAACATTAACCTCCACATAATCTTCTTGTTCACGCAAGGCAGACGCCGTGACTATATCCCAACCCTTGCACGGCGACAGTAGTTGCGCAATGCAATCGAGGAACTTTGAACCCACTGAGTCCCTTGCTGCTCGCAAAATTTCCGCTCGTTCGGTTTCTACATTAACACAATCGCATTCAAGTTCTGCATCATCTGGGTTCTCTTCCAGCTACCCATACTCGATATGGCTTCGCTTCTTGTCAAGATAAGATAGAATATGCGCAGCCCATATGACATAGGCGATGCGATCGTCGGGTTCTGTACGACTCTCCCGTTTAGACTCTATTGGAACGGAACGCAGCATTATATGATGCAGCTCTTTGACAAAAGCAGAGTGAGTTGGTGACAAAAGAGATAATGTGAGCTAGGCGTCAGCAGAGATAATGTGAGCTAGGCGTCAGCAGATAGACATCAGCGTGCTTGCAGATAATGTTAAACTAATTGACTTTGGACAAACCTGCATCCCGTGATGGGATACGGAGGGCGTGTTCCCCGCACGGCGCCTAGCCACAGTGTGACTAACTTCACTGATTTCAGCCCACTTGACGAAATGATTGGTCACAGGGAAGTGAAGTGAAGTTCCGGCACAAAACTTAATAATATTAATAGTAGTAACTAGACGGAATGCGCCAAAAGCTTAGTTGCACACATACTTTAACGCGGGATGTTGCGTGGCAAGGCTATACCAAATGCAGAGCTTTGATTCTATGGGTGTTGGCGCCTCTTTTCCCGGGGTTGTCGGGTCTGCAGAGGCTCGCGTAAATATCTGGTTTAGGTTTTGCGGTCACGACTCTAGCATCAATTGAGTTTCGCGGTCAACAACATTGGGTCGACATTTTCGCAGTCAGCTATTTACCTAATCTGGATAGCTGCGCCCGCAGCTAGAGCAGCCACATGGGCTCAGGGCGTCATGGCTATGAACAAGTTACTAGATGCACGTAATTTCTTAGGATGGGTCACTCTTCTCCTTTTTTTGTTATTTTAGTTATTTATGACGTATTCTATTTATCCACGCAAAAATTGGTTCGATATGACGCAATACAAGAGCTTAGCAGTCCTGAGCCTCGTTTTAGGAGACCTGAGCGGCACATCATGACACAGCTAAACCCCCTTCAACATGAGAAAGTGGATCCAACCTTGATATAGCGGAGTGGCGGTCGCAGGTTTGGACAGGCCACGAGACCGCTTTGAGAACACGTTTCTCTAGCTAGTTAGCATGTGGCTTCTACGTCTAACGCTTCCCCGGCGATTTTCCAGAACCCCTTGGTTCCCTGAGCTGCTTGCCGCTGTACGGAGTATGTTCGTGCTGGTTTCTGTTGGAATTAATAGGAGAGGTTCAAATTTGTTCGCATTCATGGGAAGAGCTGTACGCTTGACGAGGGATTCCAACTCAACCTAATTTTTTATATGCATGTCCTGTAGTTTCATTATATGTGGTGACTACGCACAAAGCATCGTCGACCAGCGACTGATAGCTACGTGCTTTGATTAATGTATTGGGCTTTGTTCTCGGGTTATTAGCAGATTATACAATGTGGCGTGTGCGAGGGTTAGATCTCGTCGAGACGAGAATAGCTACTGTCCGGATGATGAGTGCCGTAAATGGCTAGATGAGTCAGGCAGTGGCCCGGATGTCTCGGGATGACAAATCAGCTTATAGAAGACCGTAGAAGTCGATGGAAGGAAGAAAGGTGCTACCAATAATAAGAGGCTTTCAGGGCTCTTCAGGAAGGTGAAGATGATTATTTTCAATATATTTACTTAAATCCATCTATTTCTGCCGATTTTCACTGTTGCAAGTTGCTCTCAAACGCTTGAAGTCACATAACGCAACAGATCTATTCACACGCTCGTGAAGGAAATACCCAGCGCAGAGTGTTCGCACACTTACTGATAAGCTAATCAATCACTATCAGTACATAACACCAAAAGTAATCAATCTGTTTTCGGTAAGGGTCTTATCAATCAGTACTGATTGTTGGGATGTCTGGATTTAGGTGGAAGAAAAGCCAGGCTTGGGCTATCATTGCATGGAATCCCGTAACTCCTCCGGTACCACGAAGATATCAGAGTTAGATAAGACAAAAGAGTAAATAGGCTGTTGAATTGCGATCATCAATCCAGTCTAGTGTTCACAGTCGGAAGTTAGGGTCCATTTTGCCTCCTATCCTGTCCCGTGATGGCCACGTCGCGGGCTCATATCACACTCGATCAGTATTAATCTGTAACCAAGGTTTCTATGCCAGAGGCAGACAAAGAGCTTTTGGAAACCGGATATGAAAGCAGTCAGAGCTAGCATAAAGTTTGCTTTGGTTACAGGCCACCTTGATGTCCAATGAAATGGACGAGGGAGGAGAGTCAGGGAGGTCATGAGCCGAAATCATGTCCTCGAAAGAGCAGATACCGCCGCTTCAGTTGCTTTAGATAGGATGCTGGATCTCGAATAGCCTTCGAGCAGGTGTAATTCTCGGCGTAAACCCCGAGGTGGAGGTTTCGCAGTAGGCACGTATGGATCAGAAGCGGAAAGCAAAGACTGGAACCAATCTTTCAAGGGCTGGGTCAGATAAAGGTACCAAGCAGATAGCTGCCGTCCTGACTAATATCACCGGGCGTAATAGACTCTCTGTGTGTATGTACCTATATAGATCACTACGTAACTATCAACTCCTCGTATAAGGATACTGGCGGCCAACACTCTCAACACGGACACCGAGCTTGGCCATGTCACCCGAATTAATAATGCCCCGACCGTCGAAGAGCCAGCGTGGAAGAGCCATGGAGTCAGCAATTTGTTCCCAGTTGAGGCGCTCCTTGATGTTGTACTCGTTACCAGTTCGTAAGCCTGTAGCATGGCCATTCGTCTTGCTCTCCTGCTCCTGCTGGCAGTCGGGACAGTCTCTCCCACAGCTAGGCTCAGTTTTGAACCGGTTCAGAGGGTCATGAGGCGGCTTATTTTCTTGCTGGACAAGGTACTTGTGCAAAGCCAAGAGCTCATTCTCCGAAGGAATCGCCTCCCTGAATGGACGGGGGTCCGCCTTGGGAATTGGCTTGCGACCCGCTGTCTTATCAGGAGCAGCCTCGACAGACGTGGACTTGGGCAGTCTTTCGTTGCGGAACTCGTCAAACTCGGTGGCAATAATAACGGCTGTTGCGTCATCGCAGGCACTATAGGCGTCTCTGTAGACGGTGATTTTGCTACACTCTTTGAGGGGCCCCAAAAGGAATTGAATCTCGTTCTGAATAACTAGAGGGTTGCAGCAAGGATCAAAAACTGCAATTTCGCGAGGACGCTCCTCTAAAAGCGACCGAATCACCTCCAAAGCGGGAGCTTCACGTGTGTCGGTAGTATCTTTTTTAAAGGCATAGCCAAGAATGCAAACTTTTTTATCTTTCAGGGTGTCATTCAGGCATTTGACGATGCGATTGGTAAACCGGTCACGGGCGTACCCGTTCATTTTGACAACTTGGCGCCAGTACTCGCCAACCTCAGGCAAGCCTATAGAATCGGCAAGATAAACAAGATTGAGAATGTCCTTTTTAAAGCAGCTACCGCCAAAACCGATGCCAGCAACAAGAAACTTGTTTCCGATTCGCGGATCAACGCCGACAGCGCGAGCGACTTCGTCAACGTCAGCACCAATCTGTTCGCAAATAGCGGAAATAGAGTTGATACTGGAAATACGCTGCGCGAGCATCGAATTTGCTACAAGCTTGGCCAACTCAGAGGACCAGACATTAGTCGTCAGAATGCGCTCGCGTGGGACCCAGGCTGCATAAACATTGGCAAGCTCCTCGGCTGCGAGTTTTCCAGTCAATGTAGGAGCGGAACCAATGAGGACTCGATCTGGATAGAGTAGATCGTTCACGGCGGTACCGGCGGCGAGAAATTCAGGGTTAGAAAGAATCTCAAAGTGGGCGCCAGGACGATGCATAGAAATCTAGCTATAGTATTAGCAAATCTGAATATTGGCCATCGTTAGAATTGCAGGACATTACAGTGTTGGCAACTAGCTGGGCTGTGCGGCACGGAACTGTGCTCTTCTCGACGATAATAGCACCTTCTCGAGCGTTTCGCGCTACGACGGTAGTGGCTGACTCAAAAGCTGTCATATCCGTGGCGTTTCCAGCGCCAATGCCATACCCTTTGGTTGGCGTACTGACCGCAATGAGGACAATGTCGGCCTCCGCAATACCGCCAGCCACATCCGTGGTGAAGGAAAGGTTGCTGGTGCGCGATGGAACTCGGATTTCTCTATGATCCATATTTATGCTTCCAGTGTCCAAGGGGATTTCATTGCGTATGGACGTCTCGCGGGCTCCATCACGGGCAATACGAACAATGTCGTGAAGACCGGGCTCGTAGATGGGAGGATGTTTCGAGTTCCAGCGACGAATTCGAGCCTGGTCACTGTCCACGACAGTGACCTTGATATGAGGGTTTTGGATTGCAAGGACTACAGCAGTGGGTCCGCCTGCAGTGGTGTATTAGTTCGGCTTGTTCAGCCTATACGACAAAGAAAGGGACCTAGACGTAGTGTATGGAATCCTGCGCGTGCCGACTTACCCACATAGCCAGCGCCAACGCAACAAATATTGCGGACGGAACCAGGGGTTCTAGGCGTACTTGAGGCGTTAATTGTGCCGTTGAGGTTCACAGCCATGACCGCGTCGATAATAGTGGTAAAACGGTGAGGGCCAGGTAAGGGGGCGGATGGTATAGCCGTTGTAGAATCGTAACGGTATCGCACGCTCTGCGCAAAGGAGCAGTGCTGGGATATTAGTGCTAATTATGTGTCGACACACATTAGGACGGTAAGAAATGTCCCCCCGTGTTGCTTTGGGAAAGAGTCCGTGATCCGTAAATGTGGTCGAAAGGACTACGTCTCCTCTTATAGATGCAGACGCGGAAGCGATCTGTGGTTGATATGCGAGGGTGCTACTGAATATCGCTCAGCCCACCGAATTCGTTACAGTACAAAAAACGCAGTTGTTGGAAGAAGATAAGAAGTCCGGTGCAAAGGGCCTACGATGAAGTCTCTTTTATCTTTCATGCGACTCCTTTTGAAGAATATGATGTAAGTGACATGTGGTCATAATGAAAGAAGACTTCCTTTCCTAAAGGCAAAGATAAGAAACATGCAGATTAATTCAAAGGCCGTACTTTGGCGGGCCGTCTGACATCTCAAAACCAGAGAGCAAAGATAAAGAAACATGCCGATTAATTCAAAGGCCGTACTTTAGCGGGCCGTCTGACATCTCAAAACCAGAGAGCAAAGATAAAGAAACATGCCGATTAATTCAAAGGCCGTACTTTAGCGGGCTGTCTGACACCTCAAAACCAAAGAGCAAAGATAAAGAAACATGCTAATTAATTCAAAGGCCGTACTTTAGCGAGCTGTCTGACACCTTAAAACACAAATAGTTAGTTATTTCTTCGGGGCGGTGTGCAAGACGGTACTCACAAGAACTCGTCCGTTGCCGAAGGAGCCGATTAATTCAAAAGCCGTACTTTGGCGGGCCGTCTGACACCTCAAAACACGAATGGTCAGTCATTTCTTCGGGGCGGTGTGCAAGACGGTACTCACAAGAACTCGTCCGTTGCCGAAGGTGCCGATTAATTCAAAGGCCGTACTTTGGCGGGCCGTCTGACACCTCAAAACCAAAGAGCAAAGATAAAGAAACATGCCGATTAATTCAAAGGCCGTACTTCGGCGGGCCGTCTAACACCTCAAAACCAAAGAGCAAAGATAAAGAAACATGCAAATCAATTCAAAGGCCGTACTTTAGTGGGCCGTCTGACACCTCAAAACACGAATAGTTAGTCATTTCTTCGGGGCAGTGTGCAAGACGGTACTCACAAGAACTCGTCCGTTGCCGAAGGAGCCGATCAATTCAAAGGCCGTACTTTGGCGGGCCGTCTGACACCTCTAAAAAACAAATCTACTTGCACAGCTCTGTCTGCAACGAGCCGACTATAGGTTCGCCGTAATTATGCTCCTACCATTGCCGCATTTTGACGGTCGGCAGTTTGATGTCGGGCTTACTGATAATGCAAAAACAGACCCCTTCCAAATTCCTGTCCTGCGCACACCACGTGCCCTGCTTTTGTTCGTAATGACGGCATTTATCAGCAGAGCGACGGCGTCAAAAGTCCGATATACGGCCCACACAGCTGCCCAACTCCACTGACGCTTGTTCATGTATGTGGGACATGACCAATATTGAGAAGTAGCCATAGGTCTTAGTGATATATTGCTCCGTAAGCAGGTTCGGTCTTCCACACCGCTATTATTTCGTCAACGAATATATCTAGCAAGGATTCGCACCCTCCCGTTCCCCTAACCGCATACGAATATTCACACGCACATACTTGAACATAATGCCGATGCTAGAGCCTCAAAACGCTTCTAACGATAGGCCTATGTTTGCTATTGTTGGCGGTGGCATCTCCGGGGTTGTACAAGCAATCTACCTGGCGGAGAAGTATCCCTCGTTGAACATTGTCATCTTCGAGAAAAACGAAGACTTTTTAACTGGGACGAGTGCAATCAATCCAGGAAGACCCTCACTTGGCTTTCACTATCAAGACCTACCGACTGCAACATTTTGTCAAGACAACACTGTCAACTTTACAAAGTTTCTGGAGCGCATCAAGTGTCCAACCATCTTCGCCGATGCGCCTCAGATGGGAATTTACGTCCTAATGAAGGATTCTCTGTCGATTCTTGGCGAGACCATAAGGCCTATCTTTCGTCCAGACGAGCTCGAAGGTTGTTTTGAAAAGATCAGACACCATGCCATTGACAAGTACTCCAACGACGAGGACTTCAAAAGGCATTTTGGCCACCCTGAGGCAATATGCCGTAAGCTCGATAAAGTCGAGTATGAACCACTTCTTACGCAAGAGACGCTGAAAGGAGTAGGGGCCTGCTATGAGACCTCGGAGAAGACATTTAATATACCTGGCATCTGCTCCTACCTGCGCGAGTATGTTAAGAAGTTCAAGAATATCAAGGTCCTTACTGGAGCAATCGTCACTCATATCGAAAAGCCATGCGGTCCAAAGGATAAAGATTACCGCATCACATGGGGTTCAAATGTGGATGACCGTACCCAAGTTAGCACTGCACAGTTCCTCACTCTGGCATGCTGGGAGCGGGTGGGCCACTTTCTAAAGCAACTCAACAGAGAAAACAGCCAACCAACACATAACCGGCTTAAGATGCTTGGCATTATCGAAATAGACATGGAAAAAGCTCGCCCGGAGACAATCAGGCCCATATTTGTCGCATCTGGTGCTTTCAGCATGATCTCGCCGCAAGTACGCCACCAGCTACGTGATGGGCGCCTCGTCTGCGATTGCGCGTGCACGTTGGCGATTAGAACAAATGTGATGGCTAGCGCTGATGATGTCCCATTACCCGCAGATTATGTACGCAAGATCGAAGGGAACATGAGCCTAGAGGAGCGATTAGATCTGGCGAAACCAATATTGGAAGGTGCGAAAGGCATTTTTGCTTGCATGAAAGATGCCAGACTAGTCGATGCTCGATTTGGGACCGTCAGAGTTCCCTTTGGTAGTGGGAAAAACATCAATATACATGCTGCAGCCAGTGAGCATCACTCAAGAGCGGATCATGGGTTCAAGGCGCTCGGAGATAGGCTGTTCATAAACGAAGCCATGAAGGTTATCTACGCTGTCCACAATGCCGAGTTAGCAGCGGAATGTATCCAGTCTGATGTTACCAAAATGATTGGTAACTTGAAGGGTGTGAACGGAGGTACGAACGGCATTTGATTTGTCGATTTTGTTTTTCTCAGGTACGGTACGGAGTACTTGAAAGGAGAATTGATAGAGGTGCTACAAGAATTGATACGTGTGCTAATTACACCTTACGAGTGGCTACACTTTTCATTGGTCCAAAAGACAGCCAGCCCGTTTATTCATCCACACAAAGACGGTCTAACCAACCAGCTACTTTATTCCTTAAATAGCGGGCCAGTTGACCAATTATATTACATCTCTTCCGCTGAAAATGCTAGTCCCATGCCAAAAGTAGCAGTATTCTTGTGGTCTTAAAACGGAGTGAAAACAAGGATCGTCTTATTCTGAGTATTGCTAAATTATGACATAACTACAATACAATTATCTTGCGTCTCCATGGAGCAGAATAAGTCCTATTTTCCAGTATCTAGAGGTTCCCCTAGCTTATCGAAAGAGCACGTCTCTTTGTCCTGGCAGTCATGCCGTGCCACGTCGACCTCCGTTGGAACCTGCATCTCGTGGGGTTCATTATTAGCCTTAGCCCAGTCCAGATAAGCCGTCATCTTTTCCTTGTTCCATTGTCTTATTCCGGATGTCTTGTACAAAGAGGAGTTATCCTTCTGTCGTCCAAACACCATTCGTACCCGTGTCGTTCATATCGTAACGGGAGACCCGCTGCTCTGTGGTATTCTTGGATGGTTTTAAGGCTCCTCGCGGCTGAGCCGCATACCAAACCGCTCTAGTAGCAACGTATTTTCGATGTGTAGTCTGCGCAGCCCGATGAGCCCGCTGCAGGCCCACAGGTAGACCAGGCATTCTCATCGTGGCAGAAGTCGTTTGACAAGTGGCCGACGCCTCTGCAAACCACGAAATTTGGTTGTCATTTGGTATTGGCAGCGGTAGTATGGCAGGGGGTGAGGCACTCTGCCCCGAGCCTGGACGCCTCAAAGAACAGGTCCTTGACGTTCTACTAAGACCAAGCGCATGACATTTGCTACATCTCCTCGGAGCCTGCCTACTAGTAGCATTTCTAGGCGTCCTTCGCTGAGGGGGCGGCACAGTTGCATCACCCACCGAAAGACTCGGTGACGTTGATAATCACCTAACAACTCTATTGTAGTAGAGTATAGGAATCAAGCCGCTTAACCTAATCCAGCTATAATAGTGAGTACCGCTCCGAGTAGTAAATAAACACCGCTCCGAACATCACGACCCCTATTCGGCGCTAATAGAAAGGAGAAAAGAGACTTTGGCCATGGGTGTCTGGCGTTCATTCGCTTTACAGTCGATCGAGAGGCCTTTTAACGGGTGATGGTGTCGTTTGCGTGTAATTACTTTTCTTCAGCCCTCTTGCATACTACTCGGACCTTTTCGCCAGCTTTACAGGTTAATGTTGTTTCGTCTTATAAATTTTCAACTTTGGCATATGATCTTTTCAGTCTATATCGTCCTCGGGAATTAGAGTTAAGGGGTTTTTCATGACAATTGACAACTTAAAATGTAATAACATGGATACGGATTCAGAACCCAAAATTTCGCTTCTGGAAGTCCTTACACCACAAGCTCCCTCTCCTGCAGCCTCACAATCAAACGCCGCGGCTACAATAGCGCTAGCCACAAGCAGTACACCAGGATTCATCCAAACCGTTATCGTTCGATGTGATGTTAAGAGAAACAAATTCGCGCCTGGGTCTGCGACAAGTATCCTGGCAGATGATCCCGTCTTCTCCAATGCTAGGCCCCGCCCGTCCAAAGGTTCATCAAGCTTCCGCTAGCTTTCACCGTGTTGGAACTCTTGTCTACAAAAGACGCTGACCTTGACAACCAAATGATTACGTATCCTAGCATTAAAAACAAATTATGTTTTGCGCTATTCGAGTCGCGGTCCTATGTCAGCACTGTGATTGTTGCGCGGAAAGCCAAGAAACCGTTGTTTGGCCAGCATATTGAGGGCAGATGGATGTATTGTGACTATATTTGTTGAGATTAGAGTGGCACCTTCGGAAATGACTGATGCCTCGTATTAGCTAGATTCGTACGATAGTGGAAGGTGGCACGATGCCAAGGAATGCAGGGCTGAGGCACCTGAATTCCAGGGAATTTCCCGGTCGCTGAAGGTCTATAAAGAAGGATCACGATGCCCGTCAGAGGGTATTATTCAAGTCAGAACATCATCTATCAATATCACTACTTGCACTCTCAAATCTATCTATTCTGCCGATTTCCACTGTTGTAAATTGCTCCTTCCCTCACTAATGAAGGCACATAACGCAACAATATTCTGTATCTCTTTGGGGTCTGCGCTCGAGCAGCGTGAAAAATGGTAATCTGTAGGGCCGCTCGCGCTCGTTCTTGAAGTTTGAGGTTTGCTTGGTACTCAACTGAACCAACAGTTGGAATCAGTTGATTGATTACACAGTCTGCCTGGCTCCTTCACCTTTCACAATGATGCCACCAGATCATCGCATCTGCAAAGAAGTGTTTACTTAGCCACTATGCTGTAGAAGCAATGCCAATATCGCTAATTGTCCTCGAAGGAGAGAATACAATCAACAACCATCACTTGGTATTGCTGATGTTTCGTCCCAAAAGTTTTGCTGCAGCCGAACCTTATTAGAAAGTGATTCGATAGCACATAAAAAGACAAAGACTAACCCAGTTAATTGAATTTACATCAAACAGTTGTATTGTGTCCATCCAGTTGTTGAAAGAATCACCAAAATCAACATCTCCAACACTAGGTTTGTTCAGACGTGTAGCGAAAATAGTCCTAAGTAGTTTAGCATTCAGATCAAGCGTAAACCCCGGGCTGGAAACCTTTCATGTTTAGCGGATAACGTACTGAATATGTGAGAGAACAGGATAAGCCTTGAGGTAGGTCGCACAACAATGCTGAAACCTTCCCATGCGGTTGACAGCAGCGTCAAATGCAACCTTGTACTGCGTCAAATTGAACGCTTCTTGATTTTCGCCGAGGAGACATGAGGCCAAAGCCAATGCGCCGTGCACGGTACAACTCGCATTCATACCGTATATGGTCCAGCAGTGATGGCGCAATTGAGGCAACTCTAAATACTTTTCTTGAATGTCTAGTAGAGCAGCCCCCGATGCGATGCATCTCCACTTTGAAGATTGTCGGTAGCGGGAACGGTTTGCTGTTGGTTGAGAGCGGGAGAAGGGCCGATGAAGATGGAGATATAGTTGATGGGCATACATCTCAAACATGCACCAGTGCGCATAGCTTGTTGGCTCCAGGACACGCAACGCTCCGTTGTCAAGGAACTGAGCAGACCAAAACTCGCGCTCCTTGGATAAGTCCGCATCCAGGGACTCTAATAGCGTGTCTTCTTCCTGTATAATTGTTTTGATTGCGTCCGTGCTGCATATTCGGCTGGCGAGCTTGAACAATCTCATCTTGATGTTCATGACCACCGTCCCCGTTGCAGGCATACTTGCCATAGCTTCCTGCCTAACCACTAGGTCGGGAGGAAGCGTCTTGACGAGTGACTGCACATCCACATCCCTAAAAAGTATTGCCTGATACGTATGCAAAGACAAAATACTGATCCAGCAACGCCGACGCCTTTCACTGTCAATGTTGGACGAATCGCGTGGCTCTTGCAACGACGAGCTGCATTTGAGGGCTGCACCCATATTCGTTGCTACCCCTATCGAGTGTGAGTTCCAAGAAGTATACCCTCATTTATTTGCTTACCCGATAGGCGTACTTACCTAGTAAATTCCATGCGGCATCCACACCGCTATCATGACATATTCCGTAACACAGAAGGATTACACTCTCCAGTGTAACTAGGTTGAAACAAAACATGAACTTATCGGCGGATAAACAGGCCATAGCAAGCGTTCGAAGCTCCGTGGCCAGTCCGCGTGTGCTATCGGATCCTTGGAATTGTCGTCTGATCGGTTTCAACACGGTGTCCTCAAATTCGAGGGTCTGAACAGCGACAGACAGGATTGAAAATATGAGGGCTAGCCACGACAAATTGTCATGGAACTGCCGATCTTGATTCAGCGAAGTGTACCGTATTTGAAAACTTGTCTCGTGCAAGACAAAAAACATTGGCGCGATATATGTGAAGTATTGGGTCATAAGATAGTCGCAATAATCGGCAGGCGGCAAATAAGATACAAGCTCTTCGACAGAAGGGCTCGTCGTCATGTGGTGAGGGGGGACCAATGTCCTGTGTGTTTTAAGCATTGTCGCCTGGCTCGGTCGTTGCCAGTGCTCGTCCCAGCTGACACGCATGTAGTCCTCGTCGCCACGATAGTGGCTATTATCAGTGTTGGGTACTTGATCATCACTGCTTGGCGGCTGCTGAGAAACACCAGCGCTTTTGTCCTTACTATTCGAGTACCTACATCGTTGGAGGGTATTCCGGCGCTCGCAAGCTCCGCAGGGCGATCGGCGGTCACATCGAAGTTTTGAAGCCCGACAAGGCTCGCAGCTGGTAGCAATGCGTGGGTTCCGCTGCTTCCGACGCACACGTTTCCGCACGCTATCGGACGGAACTGTGGAGAGATGCGCATGTGCCTCTTTGAGATTGACATGTTCTGATGACGGCATTTCCATAACGACAGTGGGCAAAGCAGGGTCAATTGGGAGATGCACGGGAATCAGGCACGATGTATTATTATTTTGACCGGAGGGGCTCGGAGATAAATAACAACTTTAAATGGAGACTGACTAATATTTCCGAGGAGACCCCCCACGTAGTCCTAAACCTACTTAGCGCGGTCAGATGTAAGCACCGCTCGGAGATAAAAAAAAAGCCTCGGCGATTCACGTTGAGGGCGAGCCAATGTCGAACTCCCCTGTCCAGTAATCATCGTGCCACGCCCCACCCTCTCGGTAGTGCAAGGTTTGACTATTCTTGATCTCAAAAGACACTACGGAGTAGACTGACTTGAACAGAGCAATCGTGGCACGATGACTTAGAATCCCGGGGATATGTGCTGATATATTGCCTTCGAGGTTCGTTACCTTGGCTGGGCCTGATGCCCGCGACGAACTCAGAAAGAGGCAAAATGGTGAAACAGAAGAAAGCGAGCTTGTCGGCGGTGCTATCTGTGAAGGACTCAGATATCGATTACGACCGCTGCCTTTGTTTGAAAGAACGACCCGACTATGCTCATATGCGGCAGCTGTTCTGGCGGCTCTTCAGCGCTGGCGAGTTCAAATACGATGCGGTGTTCGATTGGACGGAAAACGAGGCAAGAAAAAGTACAGCGAGTAAAACTTCCCACGAAAATAAAAGTACTAGATGAGCCTACTTTGCAAAAGGAGACATACCAAACCAGTCTGCGCCTTACTTGTCAAGATTTGGCTCGTGAGATGGTGAGAGATGGTGGCATGGACAGCACGATATGTCGTGCGCCAACGAGTGACTCAAGTGTAAGATGCCTAGTATTTCATTCTACTTATTCACTGAAGACAGTATAAACCAGAAAAATTCGAGACAGCTTAGGCGGTACTGATGTCGCTTGATTATAATTATTGCGCCTTTTGATTGTTCCAGCCTGTGCCACCAGCGCATCTCTTGATTTGCTGAGCCTCTCTCCCGCAATGAGTACATTTTCGGTGGACCTGGGGCGGTTTTTTAGTTCGGCATGGCAAACCCTGTCTCTTCCTCAGGCTCTTAGTATTAATAAGCCTAACAATACTAGCTCAAACTCTCATGTTTAGTTAGAAACCTCAGATGCCGAGTGAGTCGGCTCTGATGTCGTTGGCGTGAGGGCCCTAAATCTTGTGAATGGAAGATTTTCGATCTCCGTCAGGAGCTTTTCCTGCAGCTATGAGACTATGAGGCTATGCTATCATCTGAACCAGGTTCGTCGAATTGAGCCCAGAGTGATTTTGGACCCAGCATTCTGGAGACGTTCTCTGTACCGAGAAGACCACGAATTGCCTATGTCAGGGTATATGCTTTGTTATCGTACTCGGGCTCCGGATTCTCGTATGACTGCAGAGTATGGATCCCTTTGGCGCCCAGCGCGCCGACGTACCGGACTTGTCGAGTGGCGACGGACAAGGATTCATCTGGACCTTTTGCGTCGAGAAAGAAATTTGGTGCGTCTGGAAGATTGTGTTGTGTGGAGGGAAGAGTATGACCATTCAAATCCTTGCGAACCTTCCGGTCAAACTGCTCAGGACGTGCGCCGTAGTATACATCCGGCTTGGCTGGAACGATTGTATCATCTGTCAACGAGTCAAGATGGTTGAAGAGAACATCACTGGCGGCAGTCTTGGCATCTCCGATGCAGTGGGAATAACTTTGGCCGTCACCTGACTCTCTTTTGTTCCATGCGCATCTGCCCGTTTGAACTTTCGAAAGCCGTCTCGAGAGAGCTGAGACGGAGATAAAGATTGCCTAGGCTGTGAAATAACTGCCATGATCTCATCTATGTTCTCTGGATCGGGGGGCAGCTGGTCGTCTGGATACTCATAGTCATCAGGCAGGATATCGTGATCGATAAGGTATTGCTGGAACGGTGATCCCATTCGTATTCGATGAGTCACACCTCTCCGGCGACTGGGAGCCTCGTTTTCGTCGCCCGAGGCTGGACTGTCTGGAGCTCATTCCTTGCTCGACAAAGTGCACTGCACTGCTGCCTGTTAGCTTCGCCGACAGCAATATCCTTGGAGTGCTCAACCATCGTAGGTTAGTCTGGTCGGAGCCACCCTCGTTTGCAATACGCCTGATACTCTTCCAAAACTCTGGGGAGATAAGCCATTGATTGGCGAGTTGGCGAAGGTCCTGCGTGATTAGCTTCTTGATGGTGTGCAGCATTCGCAAGGACAAGACTTGGGAGACCTTTAGTAACTTTACGCCTAAGATTTCGGGGATTATGGCTATTTCGCGCCTGCTTCTTGTCCAAAATACTGTGAATGTTAGAGGTATATATATACACAGGAGGACAGAACGGGGCAAGGGTAGAGAGGGTAAAAAACATGCAATGTTGCAATATGGCAAGAACCTCGAAGAGCTGCTTGAGGGTGTTCTATTCCTGGTCCATTTAAGGGGTGCCCAACCTGCACGTGCGCTTGAGTTGCTCAAACTACGACATTTGAACACCACAAATGGCGGAGTGAGGAACATTCTCATTGACATGGGGAAGGTTATGCTGGTGGCTGGCTATCACAAAGGATTTTCCAAGACAGAAAGGGACAAGATTGTTTACCGTTTCCTGCCACGAGAGGTCGGCACGCCAAGTTTTAGAGGCACTGAGAAACGCGCCCGCCTTGGTGCAAGTCTCATTGAATGATTGGGGATCGCGCAATAGGCACGCCTCGTACGGAGTCGCATGCTTCTTCCGAAGCTAAAACAGCTAGATTCGCAAGCTCATTCTTGGAGTTCCTGAACTCGTAGCCCGGCACTTTGGGCCAATATTGGGCACGACATCATTGATATACTGGAGTCGTACAAGATCCCAGACGAGAAAACCGGATACTTTGTACTTGACGATGCGTTAAATAACGACACAGCAATGAGGACCATTGGAGATAGATTCGGTTTCTGCAGCGCGGAGCGCCGAGGACGCTGCTTTGG
Source organism: Conoideocrella luteorostrata (assembly GCA_032433595.1). Taxonomy (NCBI): domain Eukaryota; kingdom Fungi; phylum Ascomycota; class Sordariomycetes; order Hypocreales; family Clavicipitaceae; genus Conoideocrella; species Conoideocrella luteorostrata. The sequence goes on from JASWJB010000096.1 coordinate 118,265, forward strand.
TCATGTGATCAACCTTGTGGTTAAGGCCATCCTCTTTGGAAAGGATGCAGACGCGTTTGGAGGCCGCGTGGGCATTGAGGATGCATGCGCCACGAATGAGCACGAGTTCTGGCGGAAGAAAGGGCCGGTTGGGAAGCTCCACAACCTTGTGGTAGCCATTCACACGTCTGACATACTTACTAACCTCCTCCGAAGTGTCCAGCAGCTGGACTCCGCGGCATCGGAAGATCCTAGGATCAGAGTCCGTAAGCCACTAAATGTGACTGTAGACAATGAAACGCCATGGCTGTCGCAATTCTACATGATCCGGCGGACTCTGAAGCTCCGACCGTACCCCGAGACACTGGTTCTTAAACACAAGTAGGAGTGAGAAAAGGGAAACACTTAGAGACGACCCGGGCGACTGAAGGCGAGTGCAGTCATGCCTACAGTATGTCGTGACGAGAATAAGCTTGACGACAAGGACTGGGCTGTTCTGGACGCTTTTCACCACAATTCTTCAGAGCTTTGAGGACGCGGTCAAGGTGCTTGGAGGTGATGGGATCCAACGCAAGCGCAAAGGGGGACATACCGAGTCATATGGTAATGTTTGGGACGTGATTGCGGGATACGAATACGAATTTCTGCTGGCTGAATTGGAGAAAGCTATAGCTCTGGTCGGCCAGCATTCTGAGCCAGAGCACTTCATAGTTAATATCAGTTTTGGCTGGAAGAAGCTTGACGAGTACTATGACAAGTCAGATGGGACTCCAATCTATTACACGGCGCTAGTACTCCACCCCGCTTATCGATGGGGTTATTTTGGGACAGTGTGGTCTGGACGGCCGGCATGGATCTCCAAAGCAAAAGATATGGTGCAGTCAGTTTAGGACAGAGGGGAAAGATGTTGGCTATCTCCATAGAAGAGCGGGGACGCCAGCTACGAAGCGGTTACGGACACAATACTATTCCCCGTTCGAACAGTTCAAGGACGAAGCTCGGATAATGGTGCCCAGCCCTCATATCACTATGCATACAATTTCGGACTCTATTATTGGGGCCATGTCACTCGGCCGGCTGTTCTTTATCTAGGCAAACTCTTTATATCTCTCTACCCAGTTTCAACGTCTATGATCTGTCACTGCACTATCCCCTATTCCTACTTATTAAATGCAGTCTCTTTAGCATTGGAGCTTTGGGTTCTTGGGGGGGGGGGGGGGGAGGGAATTAATCCAAATCTTGATCCACTGCGTACTTGCTGCGGTGTCTCAGGAAGTGTCCCCGGTAGGAAAGTACATATGGTACGGGTACTAGCACCGCGGCGATACAACCCAGTATCGTCAGTGTAAAGTGAGTCCCCACATTCTCATAGAAAGGAATGCCGACCACCGTCATCCCACCTGCAACGACATAGCGCGTCAAAGCCACAAAGGTAAGGGCCGAAGCTGAGTAGGTCTCGTACGAATCAATGATGTACATGTAAATGCATATAAAGATACCGGCAGTACCGTATCCAAAAAGCCATACGGCAAATATTGCCGACCAAATACTAATGCTGGAATAGTTGGTCCATCCAAGCCAGAAGAGTGATACAGGAATAGCAACAGATGCCCCATATGTACCCCACCATAGGCGAATCTCGGGCTTGAAGGGTTCATGTGCATGTTGTCGGGCCCAGTGAGTTGTGTTGCGGTAGATGATTGGTAGAAGGAAGAAGTTACTCAAGGTGCCAAGGGATATCGCAACGAAAATGGTGTTCGATAATCCTTGGCTGATGTCGTAGGTGAACTCGAAGATCTGAGGCCACCCCACGAGGAATGTGAATAAGACGACGTAGATGACTGTGATATATGAGGTCATAACCACGATTATGGGCTCTGTTAGCATAACAAAGGGTCTAGTCATGCTTTGCTTAAGACGACTGAGCAAGGTCATTTCCGTAATTTCGTGTTCGGCTCGAAAACGATTGTCACCCGTAATGTTACGATAGTGAGTAGCCTTCCATTCCAAAAGGGTAGGGGCGTAAGTCTCTCGCATGAATAGCAAGACCACCCCGAGGACAAGGGCCCCTGCACTCAACATTATCCACTCAGCCCATCTCCAACTCAACACGTCCGAGGGACCTATAAAGGCCGCAATGACCGGACCTAGCGACGGCCCGGTAAAGGAGATGATAGCAAAGAGCGGGAAGGTCCAAGTCTTTTCTGTTCGGTCAAACATATCTGCTATGGTGCCTCCAGCGCAAACAAGGGGTGCCGATGCACAGCATCCGGCCAAAAGTCGAAAGGTAATTTGACTACCAATGTTGGGGGCCAAGGCAGATGCCATGATCCAAATCATAAATAGAAGCAAAGAAATGGAATAAACAGCGGTGCGTCCGAACGTCTCGGAGAATGGTCCAGCTATAAGGGAGCCGATTCCCATGCCCACCAGGAAGAGACCTGTATCCAGTGAGCTTATTGCACTGCTTCGGTCATGGCTTGTGACGTACCTGTGGCGAGAGATTCGAAAACCTCGCTGACGCCAAGTTCTTTAGCTGCCTGTGGAATGACAACAGAATCGACGGCAGATGCTGCAGTGAGAAGTAGCCCAAGAAAGGAAATTTGCAACACAATCCCGATGCGAATACTCATCGGCCAATTCCTGGGCATGAGAGGGTCGTCTGGGCCAGCCCATTTGACGAGAAATACCTGGCCTCCTTTCTCTTTATATATCTCGCGATCTCGCACTTCTACTCCAGTAAGAATAGGGCCCAATGTCGCTGTTTCTGGATCGAGAAAGTGCACTGCCCTCGTTTTGGATGGCCTAGGGACGGATTGCGTAGGCTCGTCAGAATGTTCCTCACCACTGGGCTGGAATTCGAAACAGGACGTCTGGATACCAGGCAGCGATGGGTATCTGCGTGAAAAATGTAAGTCTCGAGATAAGACTGCATTAGCTCTAGCAGCATCAAGGTCTAGTTGAGCCTGGGCTGCAATGCCGGTTCGTCGATATTGGAAAAAACACTGCATCGCGTCGACTCTTGTTCCTGACCAGAAGCAGATTCCAAGAGCGCGGTGGATTCACGGCATAGATATTATATACCATAAAGCCGCCGGAATTACCGCACTTACCGAACTGAAATCAGAAATTTCTTTCCATTGTCCTACGTAAATTAGCCAAAAGCGAGACTCGGAGCAAAAATTATTTCCGAAATTTAATAAGTACCTTGCAAAAGATTGTGACAGAGTATCTCCGAGGCGGTAGTCTCATTTTAGGAAGACGCATAGATTTTCTCCGTATGTTTCTCCGATCCTTGCTAGGAAGTCCGAGGGGTCCATTGTTTCCTAACCAAGAACTAGCATTATTAACCTATAATCGAGCCGCTAGTGGTGGGTAGTATGGGCCTTCGGGTGGCGCGGTGGGGTGGCGCGGGTCAGCGCAGTTAACATATGGGCTGCCTCGAGGAATGTCCTTGCTTTTCGGTAGAGCCGGGACGTGGTGATTTGTGTGGTGAATTAAAAATGGATTTGTCTTAAAAAGGTCGAGCATGACTGGTTGCAGATAAGGAGCTAGACAGGGGCGTTAATCCTTTTCCCTTTTCCGTCTTTACAACCCCCACATAAAAAGAGAATACGGGGCAAAAGCGATTGTGCGGTCGCTGCAAGGAGAGTGGCTAATGTGACAGGCGGTTTCCTAGACGCACGCAGGGGACATGGGAAAAAGGGGTTATTAGCAAGTAATGTAGAACAAAGGATTAAAGTAAAAAGGGTTACTAGGCCAGGCCAGACAAGTCTTAAAGCAAGAAAGATTAGACTAACTTTCTCCTATCACTTATGCGCTAACAAACTCTACTAGAGTTCGTTAAAGATTTGGGGGGCTCCATAAAACTATAGGGGGTAGAGTTCGTTAAAAAGTTAGTGTAAAGTTTATCAAAAGATATCTTGCTACACAGAGTAATAAAATATATATAATATATATTATTAGAATACTAGATTAATAATAACTATAAGTTTTAAATAAGAGAGTTAATAGAATTTATCTAGATTTAATATTTATTTACTTAGAAAGTATTACGTTATTACACTATTTAGGGTATAAGTATATTGCGTAAAATAGATAGGTAAATCTAACATAGGCTATATTAGTTACTCACGTGACGAATCCAACTTATAAAAGAACAAATCTTACCTGTTAATAAATAAAAGGAATAAGAACCTTATAACTATTTAAGATTTAACTTATTATTACTTTATTTTATTTTCTTTTACTTAAATACTAATAATACTAATACTATAAATAATATAAATAACTAATATATTATATTTAGTATTTTACTAGCTATATTTAGTATATAATATACTAAAACTAGTATATAATAAGTAATAATAATTACTCTTAATATACTACCTTTAAAGAGCTTTATTATAGTTTTAATATATTAATATTTAAGACTAACTAGCTTAAAAATTAATACTAATTAAGTGTTTTAACTAAAATACTTACTTTAATAAAACTTATTATAATTTAAAAGCTTTAAAGCTTTTTATAATTAAATTTAAATTTTACCTATTATTTATGCGCTAAACATATGTAGTAAACATAAATAAAAACCCTGCCTAAAAATTTAACCTATTATTTATGCGCCGAATATATATAGTAGATATAAATAAAAACCCCGCCTAAAAATTTAACCTATAAAAACAATATAGGGTAAATATAATTAAAAGAGCAATGTATATATAATTAAGTAGTTTTATAGTATATAAAGCTGTAGAAAATAAAGAAAAAATATTTCTAATAAGTTTAAATATAAATAAAATACTAAAATTTAATTTAATATTATAGATAATTATTTTAAATTTAAAAAAGTTAGGCTAGTTTTATGCTAATAGCTAGAAAAAGTAAATAGTAGGGTTACTATAAAAGTTTATATAATAATAATAAAAATAGCCTATATTATTATATAATAAGTAAGCCTAAGAAATAATTATTTTTAGTTAAGTTATAACTATATTTAGAATATATTTATTTATATATAACTATAAGTTCTTATTTATATTTTATAAAGACTATAGATAGCTATATATTTAAGATAAAATAAAGTTATATTTATAAAAATAGTATTTATTAATTCTAGTAATAAAACAAAGAATTATTATATAAAAAGTTAAGAAAATTCTAGGATTAATTAAGAATTAAGAGGAGTTAAAGTGTGACAGCTGTGGTTAGTTCCCAAGGGATAAACCTAAGTCGTGGTTTATATTAGCAGAGGTTACAGGGCGTTGTATGTTCTAAGCAAAGGGATATTATATTGCAATAGTTTAAGTAATTAATAAATACAAATAAATAATTATAATAATTAAATAACTTATTAAAGACTAACTATCTAAGATATCTAAAGAGTATAATATAATAGTGCTTATATAGTATAATACTTACTTTAGGGAAGGTAAGTATTTATAGTGCTTATCTTTAGAACTAAGTAAGCGTTGTATTTACTTACTTAAAATAACTAAGCGCTAGTTTTACTAACCTATATAATCTAACCTTTTGCTAGATAGTTTAGTAATATAGCAAAGGTAGACCCTAAGGCAGCCCCCTCTATAGCTTACTTAGCCTAGGGTTATAATATAATATCCCCTCTTTAATAGTTTTATCCTTAAGATTTATTATTATTTTATAAATAAGTTACTACCTATTAATTCCTATAAGTAAGTTCTTTTCTTTTCTTTTTTATTCTTTATTCCTTAGTAATATATTCTTAACACTATATCTAGTTATATTTAAAAGCCTTATTGTGACGGCTGTGGTTGGTTCCCAAGGGATAAACCTAAGTCGTGGTTTATGTTGGCAGAACGTACAGGACGTCGTATCTAAGCAATAGGTGATGTCACGTAGAATAATAGACCAAAGTCGTAATTCTAATGATAATTTAAGTGAAGAAGGTATTCAGGTAAATGATCGTGTTAAAGACTAACTATCTAAGATATCTAAAGAGTGTAATTTAGTGGTGTTTATATAATAGGTGGTTCACTAGTAGCCTAGGTGAACCTTTATAGTGTCGTTGAGTGGTTCACCGTTGGTTCACGGTGAACCTATAGTGACTCCTTGTATAGTTTACCGTTAGTTCACGGTGAACCTATAGTGAACTATACTTCTTAGCACAGAACATTCCTAGTTCTGTCCCGGTAGTCACGTGGAGTGGTGGGGTTTTAACGCCCTATGGCTAGCCTTCTTGCAGCCTGCTAGCTAGGGTTATAACACAATGTCCCCTCTCTAATGGTCTTGCCCTCAAGACCCAGTATTATTTTATAAATAGGTTACTACCTATTGGTTATTGTTTCGTAAGTTCCCTTCTTTCTTTCTTTTTCTAGAGATATACTACTTACGCTATGCCTAACTATGTAGAGAAGTCCCAGGCAAAATCGAAATCTGCCTATAATTATGCCGCTACTTCTGTATTTATTCGTAAATAAGGTTTTAAAATCCCCCTGTGTTCTTATTATAAGAAGAGAGGCTTTGCTTACATAGCCATAGAGGACATTAATTATTATTCCCTGTGTTACTCCCTAGGTTATTCCTGCGATAGTAATCCCGCATAGATAGTAAATAATATGTTTCTTTTCTTCTTTGTCCTTGTTTATACTTAAGCTAACTATCCTTCTTAGTTTAGCGGGTTAACGAAGAACTCTATTGCCTTAACCGCGAAGAAGAACTCACTAAAGAGTTAATAATCAAGCGTTAGCAACATTAGTGTGAACAGGAAAGAATTATATAGCGTGCGTAGAGGGATATAAAAAAGGCTCTTAACTATCTTTTGTGGCTTTATTGTATAAAGCGCTAGTTACGTGATAAAGGTGTTATAATAGTACAGAAGGAATTAAGTTCCTTAGAGGAGTTAGAGGAAACAGAGAGGCAGGATAAAGAGGCTTATTGGGCTAAGCTTGTAAGAGTGTGGCAGCAAGAGTCTAAGGCTATCCACAATGTGTAAGAATAGGGAGGTGCTAGTGTTCTGGACTAGGAGTCTATTTTACGGGACATAGGCATAGAGATCCCTAACATATTATTATAGTGCTTATCCTTGATTAAATCGTTGTATTATAGCCTTGTAATTTCCTAAATTTTAAACTAGTTCCTATGTGTTCTCTTCTGATCTATATCCTTTCTACTTAATAAGGTATTGTTATTGTTTCCCTTTTATTTATGTGTTTATTATTTATTTTACCTTGTATTCTATTTTATTTAAGACTTTAATGTCTTCTTTAGCTAGTGCGTTTTTTGGTGCTAGTTTAAGGAGTGAAATATGGAATATTAGGTGTATTCATATTGTTGTTAGTAACAAGAGTTTATAGTTATTCTCTGAAATTCGCTGTTTTACCTCAAAGGGTCCTAGTTTTTTGTGATCTAATTTGTCGCTTGGTTACGTTGTTTTAATGTTTTGTTGGAGTAGGTAGACTATGTCCCCTTCTAAGAAGATTAGTCCCTTTAATCTTTTTTGATTATAGTATTTTTGCATTCTAGTGCAAATAAATTTAAGTTCTTTTCTTATTTCTTTGTGTATTTTTTGTATATTTTCTGCGTCTAGTATAGCTTTTTTAGCGTCTAGTCCTTATATAGGCGTTCTAAAAACTTCTGGATTATATCTATAGTTTACGTATACTAGTGATGTCTTTGTAGATTCTATAACTACGCTATTATAGGCTAGTTAGGCTATTAGTAATTTTTCTACCTAATTATTTTAATTATAGTTAATATAACATTGAAGGTACTATTCTAACGTTTGGTTTAATCTTTTGGTTTATCTATTGGTCTATAGGTAATATGCTATACTAAGCTTATGTTTCGTTCCTAATTACACTATTAGGCTTTGCCAGAAGTTAGAGGTAAACGTAGTTCCTTTATCTAAAATAATTTCTTTTAGTAGTCTATAGTTACTCGTAATTATTCATAGGAACACATAAGCTAGTTCTTTTGCGTTGCTTACCTCTTTAAATAGTAAGAAGTAGCTATACTTTGTAAGTCTATCTATAACTATAAATATGCTGTTGTATTTAATGTTTGTTAAGGGTTCTTTAGATAGTGGTAACTTAGTAATGTGGTTAAAAGCAATAGATTCCTAAGGCTTTTGCGGCACCTAAAGTGGTTATAAGTGTCCATAAGGTTTATGCCTAGAAGCTTTGCTTTATGTGTATTCTATATATTCTCTAATTACTTCTTATATAACTTTCTTGAGTCCTAGGAAGTTATAGCTTTGTTGTATTTTGTCTATTGTTTTTTGTATTCCCTAATGTCCTAAGACAGGATGTGTATATAGGATTTCTATGTATTCCTTCTGTAGTTCTAGTGGTATCTAGACTTTTCCTTTGTATTATAGTACATTAGACCATTCTATATCGCATTTAATAGGTACTTCCTGAATATACTTAACATATTCTTTTGTCTATTATAGTACTCAATAATATACTAGATTATTTAATACTACCTTAAAGATTACATTTAATTAACGTTATTATAAATTTCCTTGCGTATTAAACTTAAGTAACTATCCTTTGACAACAGGCGTTCCTGTGTCATAGTCACTTCGTTGGCTAAGAGCGTCTACTCTGCTATTTTCCAATCCTTTTCAGTGGGTAATTTTATAGTTAAATTCTAAGAGATATTCCGCCCATTAGATTTATTGTCTATTTAATTGTTATATGGTAAAGAAGTGTGCAATGTTTTTATGGTTAGTGTAAACCTTAGTGCAGTGTTTTAATCCCAATAAGTAGTGTTGGAATTCCTTAAATAAGTTAATAATAGCGAGGAATTCTTTATTATAGATAGGGTAATTAAGTTCCGCTCTGTGTAGCTTCTTCGAATAAAAGGCTATTAGATATGTCTTCCCATCATTGTCCTTTTGTCCAATCTATGCGCCTAGCGCAAAGTTAAATGCATTAGTTTCTAGATCCACTAGTTTTTCTGGATTAAACGTGATTAAAACTAGTTCTAAGAGTATTAATTTTTTAATGCTATCGAAAGCTTCTTGTGCTAGGTTACTCTATTCCTATGTTTTATCTTTCTTCGTGAGTTTATGCAACAGTATTGCGATTTTTCCGAAGTTTTTTATGAATTATTAGTAATAGTTTATAAATCCTAGGAAACTCTATACCTCTATAACATTTCCTAGTGTTAGCTATTCTTTAACAGCTTTAACTTTTGTTTTTTCTATTTGTATTTTGTTAGGTTAAATAGTATATCTAAGGAAGTCCACTTCCTGCGTGTAGAACTTGCTTTTTTTTGGTTCTACTAACAACTTTGTATTCTAGAGTGTTGCTAGAACCTTGTGTACATGTTCCTTATGTTCTTCAAGATTTTTTAAGAAGATTAGGATATCATTAAAATATATAACCACAAAAATATTAAGGTATTCTCATAGTACATTGTTAATTATTCTTTAGAATATTATAGGTGCATTTATAAGTCTAAATAGCATAACTAAGTATTCAAATAGTCTAAACTTTATCCTAAAAGCTATTTTCTATTTATTGCCTTTTTTGATTTAAATTAGGTTATAAGCTCCTTTAAGATCCAGAGCAGTAAACCAATTTATTCCGTGTAATTAATCTCGTAACTCAGCGATAAGTAGTAAGGGTGTTCAATCCTTAATAGTAATATTATTAAGTCACCGGTAGTCCACGATAAGTCGTAACTTTCTATTTTTCTTTGGTACAAACATAACAGGATATCCTGCTTCCGAAGTTAATATTTATATATAGCCTTTAGCTAATATTTTGTTAATATATTCCCGCAGTGTCTTTAGTTGCTTTCCGTTAAGGCTATAGATTTTATTAAATATTATTAATATTCCTTCCTTCAGAATAATTTCATGATCCTATTTACTATATTCTGGTACTCTAGTATTAAGTTCTTCTTAAAATAGTTTAGTATACTTTTGGTATTCCTTTGGGATATTTTTTAGTCGTTCTTCCTTTATTTTAAGACTTTCTTCTGTCTTTATGGGCTTTTCCATTGTGTTATTAATATATATAAGGTCCTTCCTTAGAGCAGCAATAACTCTTCGGATCTTGTGATTCTTTGATTTCGTTTGTTTGTGATGTATTCCAGGTTATAATACAGTCTCCGTTATTATAGGTTCGGCTTCTGCCTTATATGTCTTGCTTATTTCTATGGTAGCTAAGTTATAGCGAAATTTCGCTTCTTCCGAATTATTCTAATGCTATTGGTTTACGCTGTTGTCCCAACGCAAATAGCTAGTCCTCTAGTTAATCAGTGGGTTACTCTCCCTTAGCCATAGGTGTCCTAGGACTATATTGTGTTCTAATATATCCATAATATCATAGGTAATGGTTTTAAAGTGTCCTTAAATAACAAACGGTAGGTAAGGAGTCTCCATGTTAATTGTCCTATTATTATAAGAGAACGTTTCTCCTTTAATATTATAAAGTTAATAGGGTTCCTTTTTTGTGTTCTATGGTAATCAGTAATAATTAATAACTCTAGGTGAGATATAGTTGCCTATTGCGCTACTATCCATAAGTGCTTTTACGCAATGTCCTAAGATCTCGGCTTCTAATATTAGTTTATGTTGTGTTCTACTATTGTTGGTTTCGCATAGGGTCATTGGTTTCTTTCCTGTTAAGCTAGTCTATAGCCCTTTTATAGATAGCGTACCTTGTTTTTTAAATCTAGAATAGTTTCTTTATTGATTTGTTTTCTGATTTCCTTATGCTATTCTATGGCATCGCTGTTTTTAATAGCTTACTTAAAACCTATTCTTTGTTTACATAAATACGTAAGTCATGTATATATTTAGCGTTTTATTTCTATGTGTTAATCATAATAATAGTCCTTATAGTTTACTGCGTATTTCCACTAGTAGTTTTGTATGTTATATTAGCACTATTTGTTGTAGCGATCCTTGTTTTATTGTTGTGATTTCTTGGCTTCCGCAGGGTTTTTATGTTTATATAGTTCGAAAGATTGCCTTATATCTTGGTATACTTTAGGTGTACTAAATTGCTATTTATGCTATTCCCTTGCCTTATTTACCAGATGTTCTGGGCATTATGGCAGGTTACACGTATTATGATTAGTTGTTCCGCAGGCTTTTGTTCCTGGTAACTGTTTATATCGTTAAGAGTTAATGTATTCTTCCCCTTAATGCCATTTGATTGCTTTTCTTAGTATATGTATTTAGTATGTGTTTATTTTGCATAGTGGTATTAGTGCTCCTATATTTTAGCATTATAGTAGTGTGCTTGCGTTAGGTTCAAGGATAGTGATATGTTTGTTATCTCTAAGTATTATTCTTTATTCTCTGAGTTTATAGGCTAGGTATAGTTGTGTGATCTCATGACCTGCTATTCGTTTTAGGAAGACATTTAGTCTTGCCTTAGTATAAAAATGCGTTTCGTATCTAAAGTGTGCACATAATGCCTATGCAATGTGATAATGTTTATTATAGTGTGGGTGTATTTATGGGTTATCTCTAAATTCTCTTAATGGTTCCTATAATCCTATAGCTACTACTGTAAAGTTATTGCTTAGGATTAAGATTACTATGTCTTTTCCTTGTGGTGCAGGTTAGTATTGTGACGGCTGTGGTTGGTTCCCAAGGGATAAACCTAAGTCGTGGTTTATGTTGGCAGAACGTACAGGACGTCGTATCTGAGCAATGGGTAATGTCACGTAGAATGATAGACCGAAGTCGTAATTCT